>JABASC010001180.1:0-26332 GCA_019776185.1 Plutomurus gul | reverse complement strand
CTTGTTACTTCCATAGACATACCTAAGCAGTTTTATGTTGAACTTGTTCGCATAATGCTGTAGTATTGTGGAGTACTGACGAAGAAGCCTACGTTTCAGGCTGATAGTTCGATCTGATGAAAGCGGCATGCTGGGCTAATTAAAGGTTGCGTGCATTACTCCAAACACTTATCATCAGAATCTTATTGAAAGTAAACAACTATATAGTTTGACGGTATACAAACGAGCATTATGTTAGGTGCTGTTGATCGATACATCAGTTAGGACATTTAGTGCAATATTTGTTGGAGGATTAGAGTATGTAGCCAGAGTCCGTATAAGTAAGCAGACAACATGTTTATTTATTTGTTTCTTCTGGCCACTGCTACGGCTCGTATACCACCACAATACAAAATGTTTGCAAGCCAATTGTTTCTACGCAGTTTATTTCATTCATAAACCTACAATGTTTGTTTGTATCGGTGTCTGCACTGTGCTGGTCTGCGCTTTCATACATTTTTAGTTAGGAAAACTGTAAGGAAACATTCAAAAGTGGTTTAGTTTTTGCCGAGAGAGAACAATAAAAAAAAGTTTCGTTTTGACTTTGTTCGAAGCAACATTCAATATACTCTTGAGTAGATGATACATTCCTCCGTCCTCATGAACAGTTGCATTACATACATATTGTATGTTTGTATTAATGGTCTCTCTTTGTTTCCCAAGGCATAAAAGCTATCCGCGTTTGTACAGTCCAGATGCGGACAAAGTCCCAACAGGTCTAGGCGTATTATCTTAACACACATACGAGAGACAGTATTGAGAATTGAATTCGTACACAGTCAAAAATATTTTATGATCTTGAATGATATGGTTTGCGAAAGAATTGTAATGAAATGAGAACTTTGTTCTACCTCCAGCCAGTAATATGAGTTCCTACAAATATCTATGCTACTGATAAGTTTACATTTACATCTAGACACAAATGTAAATGTTCCTTGGTGGTCATAAAACTTTCTACTAATTTATTGCATGTAGTATATGGTAGTGGTTATGATACAATTTCAAATTGATAAATAATTGGAAGATGTTCCCGTGCATTGTAAAATTACTAATCCAATTAGTCATGCATTTCCTACTCCTCTAATTGCCAATGGGAACTATACGTTGATTGCCAATTGGAAGTTTCCTAGAACTTTAAGGATTAAGTCCGCGTTTTCTGATAATGTAGATTTTACAGTTCATCTAGTATCTAGTAGTATTTCTAATGAAAGCACCTGCAGAGCATTTTGAATTCAAAGTGTACTGTGTATGTGTCTGTGTAATGTTTCCAACACTGACTTTCTTTTGATGGCAGTCAAAATCTTTAATGACTTTGGATCAAAAAAATAAATAATGTTTCTAGATAAATTACGAGAGAATTCGATGTAAATCAGTCTAAGGTCTAGGTCTTTAAGAGTATTTGGTAGGATCTTATAAGTAAGCTCTACTATTGCTTCTTACTGTGCGTACACGTTACTTCCTTGTCAAGTTACGAGCAGCAGGTGGTCATGTCTAGCTAAATGATTAGATCTTAGTAGTCTAAATTATTGCAGGACTGGAGGCAACGTCTATATGCAAAATACACGAAACATATTTCGCCATAAATATGAAAAACGGCTACTAAGAACCTCCCTGCAGACACAAAGTATCTTCACTTTTCCTTAATACCAACTCACGTTAGAATTGAGATGCCTTTACATAAATATTGGCTTGTTGTTTGCACAGCCAAACTGTGGCTAAATAAATCTAACTTGTTCTAACAGAGAGTACTTACTTCACCGAACAAAATATCTACTAAAACTCGGAATATACCGTATTATAAGTTATTAGGTGCAGCATTGTTATTTCTATGAAAACTTGAACAATATAGCATTACTTTTAGAGCGTAGAATTTTTTGTCCAAAGCTGGTAAGTTATTAAGTAAACTTTCTTGTTCGAATTCAACACGTGGAGGTGCCAAAAGGTCACAGCGACGCTCACTTGAGACGATTTCGTTCAGTCAACTTTAAGCTGATATCGTTGACCTAAACACGTACTGTTGTTGTAGGTGTATACAATAAAGACTACAACATAAGAATTTCGTCATTGACTATCCTCGATTTTTAACCAACAAAGAATTTTAATAATACACACTAAACACGGATTTTTACATTAAGCGATCATTACGCATTCACTGAAGCAGAAGCAATATAATGGACTTTCTTTTCGCTATTCGCGATTTCAATTGAGCAAAGGTAACCAGAGCCTCACCTATTGCTGCCCACACACAAGCACACACACAGACACTCTTCTGGTTCAGTTGGCCTGACTAGAATCACGTCGACTCTGAAGCAGCAGCAAGCGACAAGTAGTTAATGGTCCTAAACTCTTTAAAAGGTAGTCAAATGATGGTAGATATCGTTTATTTATTTTCCCATGGACGCTCCTTTGATTTACAACTCACACCAACAATAAATCACACATAATCATCAAGCAAACAATAAAGATGACCTCCTATATGAAAATATAAAGATGAGGATGAGAGTGATACTCTCCTGTTGAAAGTGTAATAACCAATCCATATATGGCCTTGTGTCGTGTCATCTCATAGTTCTCTAGTCAATGAAATGTCCCTGTCCGCATATTACACACAGAGAACGACGAGCGAAAATCATCTGCTAACGATACGATAAGTAGGCACAACGACAACACGGCTAAATACATGTGGCCAACAGAGCCCAATAAGAAGGCGTCACCGTATACGGACTGTATAAAAGCAATGGGAAACAATGCAAAATAATGTTTTTCTTGACACACTTGACAGGCTAAGATGAATTGGTATTTTTATTCTTTGTTTATTATTTTAACTGCCTTCGCGTTTCTCTTAAGTTGGAGTTTGCAGTTGCGTCTTGTTGTGTGACGATGTGACGAAGGAACTGAAAGTGCACCAATGATGCAGAAATAAACGTCCTAATTACAACCGCATTTCCATTATCAAACACTCATTATGCATAGAATCTACTAGTGGAACAGTAGGGTACAAAACAAAGTACAGGACAGTGCACTCGAGCTGAACAACAACATGATTTATACGTGTAAATAAAGCCTGTCTGTGTATTCAAATGCAAATAAACCACCCAACATGATGGACAGAGGAATTTTATCATCTCATCAGGATCAAGTGTCTTTTGAGGTGTGCGACTCGAGCTTTAGTTTCTAGTACAGTTTAAATCTGCAAGACAAAGCAGAAACGGTACAGCACAGCAGTGTAAAACTTACCCTGGCCAGCATGTCTGGCCCGGTTCCATGTCATTTCAGAGATCCGTGTGAACCTTCGTTTGAACTGTTTCCTGTAGCGTGCATATTTCAAAAGGACAAAGAGATAACAGCCAGACGTGAACATTTTCATCGAGTGTTACTTTATGACTGCTCATATTACTGCAGGTGGTAAATCTATTAAGCGAAATTATCAATCATCCTGCTGCAATCAAATAAATCCAACGAGCAAGAAAAGAGAAAACTAACAATTTACCCACCATTGAAACTACCAGACTAACCGAGTCTAGAAATGCACCAATACTGTCTACTGTACAGCTAATTTACATGAATATTACCATTACGAATTCCATTAAACTAATTGTAATAGTCACTTTTCATGGTCGTTGTCTTTCAGGTCACTCACCACATATATGTAATAAGTGCATGCTAATACTAGTACAGAAGTATTGACCACTACATATATGAGTACTTTTACTTTTTTCAAAGTATTTAAGAATTTAGATCAATCGATTCTTCTAGAGGAATTTATTGCAAGTAAATATAAGGTATAAAGGTCTAAAAGATACTCCTCCCTTTTCTGCACACAGTCCTTTAATCAGTGTTATCGCAAATGGCAATGAGAGAGCAATAATGCATACTGATAATATTAATATGTGCATAATTTTAAGCGTACAATTTAGCATACTGGCATTGTAAGTACAATGTACCTATAACATGTATTGTGGAATGCGTACACACGGACGGCTGTACGACACAAACATCTTCCTTCCATCTGATCTGTGTAAATCTGTACAGTTTGATCTCTCGTCGTTTGTAGTGGGAAAGAGGGAATCTCTCTTGCTAATTTAACACGAAAAATTAGAACATGAACACTGAGCAACCGGTCGTTGTGTCTTGAATAAAAATTGTAAATGCTTATACGGTTTATTTACATTCACCTTGTACTTGACTTGTCTAGTCTCTAGAGTATTTTCTAATACATTGTAGTCTATCTTGTTTTTGATGAAACAAACTACTTTAATTATTATTTAAAGCAGCAAATGCATAAGCTAACGGTGTGTCTAAGTAATGTATACACAAATTTAAATAGCTCTAACACTTTATATTTATTTGTATTTCCTTACAAGTGATAACGATCTCTTTTTGAGTTATGTGATATTAATCTCTGCTATTATATCTATGCTAATGCAGACGTACCTATATATATGTAGTATAAAGTTCTCAATGTCAGTGCGTTCACTTCAATTTTCATCAAGGCGATAAGTGGACCAAAAAAAGTTGACCGTTCCATTCGCAATTTTTGTTTCACGATTATTATCATTATTTGCGACAATGCAAAATAAATTCGTAGATGCTACAACATAAACAAAGAGTAAACACTACTCATTGTTCGAACACTTTTTTTACTATACAGATTTTAGGTTGAAGACATTCTTAGATACTTTATGTGAAAAACCTGACGGAATTTAGCACTCGTGACATGAGACAGCTCCGTGACCTGCACTAAAGTAAAATGAATGATATCGAAAGATAAGAATGAAAGCTGAGCTTCCACAATTAAAAAATACTCACGGTACTTACACAGAGTACATACTAAACGCTAAACGGAGACAGTTTATCTCTTTATCTCTGCACTATCACTGCTTTTGCCAGCAGGTAGAACAGGATAAAAGTCTTTCGTCTTTCTTGTACTTGGGCTTGTCAAGTCAGCCGCCACGAAGTCATGTTGCATCCATAAACAAATGTCACAAAAGTACATTTTAATCAGCGGTCTCCCTATCACCATCCTAACCTAACGTTAACATAATAATAAGAATATTCTAAATTAAATATTCCACATGAAAATGGCAAGGAATGTGGATAGGAAATTTTGTAAACATTATCTACCTCAATCACTGACAAATAATAATAATAATAGCTCAGCATTCAAGATTTGACATAAAATATGGAGTGTTTGAAGTTTTCATTGTTGTCCATTCGAACATGTGACACACGAGCTGACATGATATAGGAAACGAGTCCGAAAGTGACTGAGTGATCTACAATGAACGTATTTCAATCAAAATAAGTTGTACTATGTCTACTATACACATCTAAGCGTACCTGCCAACACTACATATACTTTTACTACATGAAACGTATTCACTCTATGTCTGTGTCTAGTCGTCTGTGTTTTGTGTGATTGTGCAAATACGACATCGCCCAGTTGTATGAGAACAGACATAAAATGCACACAGTACTTCCCAGACAAATAGACACACACTGCACAACAAAGTTTCGCACACAGGATGTATGCATTTATTGCAAACCAATCGTGTATAGTACGCACAGCGACTGCAATTTTGTTTACAACCGCAATGCAAGTGCATGGACAACAACTAACAACACGCTAAAAGGGATAGTACGTAGGACAGGAGAGAAGAAGGAGAGTGTACTACAAGTAGTTGACTGTCTCCCATTAGTGTCACATGAAAATGTAGGCTAGATCGTTATGTGTTACACATACACACATATTTACACCTTAATAAGTACATTCTATTCCATTGCACTTACTACCTTCCTTTAAGTGTCTGTTGCATTGTAGTACATTGGACGGAAGACAAGGCATGGCATTATGAGAGTACGACAACTTGTCAAAGAATTCTTGTTCCTTTATAATACACTAAATATCCTCTATACTAGTACTATTTATCTACTGTTGTTATATGCCATAATAAAATATTGTAAGCAAGTCCATAGAAACTGTAAGGAGCTCAATCTGGGTTCTCCTTTGTTAGTATGGGGCCAGTTGACTTGGCTTGAATGGACTGCACATTGTTTTATAGCATGTGTGCAATCAGGTGATGTAGGAAGGCGGATTGGAAATCTTAATTAGGCAAGAGATTAATTAGTACTGCGAACTCTTGAGTCCACTGGCTCTTCTCTTCTCGGTAGTCCAATGTATTGCCACAATTATATTACTACAGTAGGCTCATTTCGTAAATACGGTCATATCTATCGTGAATTGTATGGCTTCGATCGTCATAATCATAAATACACAACGTACAATGGTAGTAGAAGAGATTGATACTGAGCAAGTAAATTAAGACGGCTTCCTGTGTCCAAACCAATGGGTGAACTGTTAACTGACTCTGTGTATACGGTCGAACAAAGAAAGTCCAACAAAACAAAACAGGATTCGAGTCTCATTCTCTTAGTCTCTTCATGCAGATTACGTAGATGCAGTTGGAAAGAAAAGGGAGAATGATTCTCGTGTCGTTCCATCGTCTCCCTCTGCGCGACCAACAACGATAATATAATGTATATAGGTATGTGAGTGAGTTACAATTAGAAGAGTTGTCCTGAGTGAATGACTGACTTGACTTGTACTGTACTACATACACAGAGAGTCTTGAGCTGCTTAAACGTTAAATCCTTATCACTAGTGGTAGATGTTACAGAATATAAAATGAAAGAGAAACTGATTGACAGGACATGTAGAGCAATAACTTCTTCGCTTCGGAGTCACTAAGGCAAAGTTACTCGGTTAGTCAGAGGCAAAGAAAATTGGGTTCCTTATAATTTGCACATTGTGACTTGGGCATTATAGTTAGGTTAAAGATCTATGTGCACAATACAACAAGGGATGATGGTGCGAGACGAAATGTTTCTTGTGCTTCGTATTTACTCTCAAGTACCTTCTACTACATACAATGTATAGGTAGCAAGAATGCATTATGTACTGCAGCAGAGTACTTACTTTTTCAAAGTACTACTGTATGTACTTTAACAGTTAGTGACAAAAAAAGTATCTCCGTACTCCAATGTGTGTGTGTACTTATGACTGTTACAGTTTCAATAGGAGATGTCAGTCCCGTTACTCTCATAGGTGATTTTCAATAGTCAATGAGCTCTATCAGGTGTAATCCATTGTACTGCAGCATTGTACTCTCGATACCATGCCCCAGTCTTTGTGTGGAAGGGAGTTTTCTAAACAACATGATTAAAGAAAGAGAGCATTTATTTTGATTAGCAATCCATAGCTCTAAGGCTTACTAGGGATTTTAATTTGAAGTCATTGAATTTCATTCGATGCATTCAACGGGAAACAAAATTTACTGGTCACATCCCAGCATCGGTACGTAGCCTCGCCCTCCTGCACTCCTTTTGGGTTATTATTATGATCAAAGTACTAACTAATTCGTTTAAAAATTGAATATCTGAAAAAGGTCTTTGATCTTTTGAAAATAAATTTGTTTAGGTAGGTCTGGATATTCCGATACAATTATTGAAATTGTGTGTGTCTACATCTCGTGGTGAGATAAACTTAAGGTCCTTTTAAGAAATTACCAAATATGTATATGAAAACTTTGTAATTCAAAATGAAACCCTTCGACAACTCAGCATAGCGATATCTAAACCCTACGATTAAACCATGGTTTGCAATTTTTGCGCAATTAATGAATTTGAAACAATTCCACTTGCACATTCCCACTGTAGCACCTACTAATTTTGCTGTTTCATAAAGAATAACTAATTCGAATAAAATCAAGTAGCACTGAAACTGAAGTATAGTAAAACGTGTTTGCTTTTGCTTGTGTTGTAATGTTAAATCGATCTTGCATTCATTTATGATGTTGACTAGTAATTCATTAATACTGCTCAACATGCGGTCACTCGTATGGATGGATCATGCCCATACTTGAGAGTTTATGTGTTTTTATTTCACGATGTTGTCTTAAGACATCATTAGACAAAGATGAGAGAACCATCGGTGATCGTACAACAAGAGATTTGTCTTAATAAAAAGGTGCTGCTTAAAAATAAACACTGAAAGAACGCAGTTATTAAGCATTATTAGCTATATTTTGCAAGCTGCAACCGTAAAGAAATATACCAGGGGAATACTTTAAGGCATCTGAAGACGGATGATGTTTGCTGTTGCCGAGGAAGTTCACTTCTTTTGCCAATTAACTTAATGAGCCGATGGGCCATGCATAGTTATAGTTGCAGAAACGATGATGATAAGATTGCAATAGAAACTTTTGTCTAATAAGCACTTTGCAGACCAGCAAACGATTCTTCATCCGCACTGTAAGTAATACTACTGGAACATAAAATCTTCCTAGTATGGGAACCATCATTTATTTTACTGCAATGTGCTTTGATGTACGCAATTGCGGCTGTACTTTTTTTTGCTCTATTGCGTCAGGATTGTTCACAGCTTCCTTGAATGCGATTGCGATACCCTTCATTACGCTACGATTACGATACGAATTTCCGAAAAACAAATTTAACGTACATTTTGTTATCCGTAGTTTCTGTAGGATACGAGCGTACGTACAAGTACAATCAAAATGAACAGAAAATTTACAATCCCTACAAGTACTGTGATTTAGTACATTGTAGTAGATAGCAAATTATGTATATTACGAACAGTAGGGCTTATTTTAACTTCTGTGGTTCTTTGGTGCGGTCGGTGATGTCAACGCGTAACTTCTGAATTATGTGAAGACCTGAAAATTATATATCGTGTCAGAAAAAAGCTCACGATTTGCGTGAAAAATTTACATCATGAAAAGGGCAGGCCAGAGACTAGCCCTTAGCACATGCAACGAGATTGACTGAAGTGTGGAAGAGAATGTACTACCATTTATGAACATTTGGATGGCTCTGCTTCGCCTACGACGGTACCATGCTCTACCCTGGTGCTAAAGAAGCAGTACACAGCGGAGGGTGAGTAGCAAAATATATTTTACTAAATATGTGAGAATTGAGTAATAAATAATGACACAGATTCCATATCTGTTGTCAGAGAACACGCACATTGAATTGTAAAAAACTAATTGTTGTGTATTTGCCAACACAGCCAAATCTGTAAAGGTTATTGGTTTTCTTCAACGATCCGGACCAAAGTTTGTGCTAAAAAATTATAGATACGTATAGATTCTGTAAAAGTACCAGAGTACCTTTGCTTGCGTCATTCATCTAGTAAACTAATACAAAAGCCTTGCCAGTTATACGAAAAAATCCATTCTGTCTTTGATTATTTGTCTACCTAATTGCTTCTCGAAGAAGCAAGGATGAAACGGACACAAGACTAGAATAGTAATAAGTTGTTGCATGTGTGAAAAAGTCACTGAGCAGACAAATGGATATCGATAAATTTCCACTTAAAGCGAAAGTTAAAAAAGCTACTATTGTAATTTTTATCACGAATCAAGAATCCAAATCAACTACTTACTTAGCTTTGCATTCAACTTTGACTTGTTCTACAACTTATTGCGATATCGTAAAAGAGGATACATAAGCTTCACGGATGATAACTTCATTTAATTGATTCGATTCTTATCAGGCGTAAATTGACGTGAGAAAAATTTTGCGCATGAGAAATTAAAATCTTATGAATGCTGACTTTTTCAGTCTCAATATTATTATGAATCTACTCACCCCACTGTGTACAACTCATAAAACTGAATGGAATAAGCAAATGGCGGACAATACATGAACAGTGGTCTACATCGTAGCTTCTAACTAACAATAATTGAGTTTGGATGTATAAATCACAGGTCACTAGTAGCAGTACCGCTTGAATCATACGTAATTCATACCTACATACGCATTGGTAATGGTAAAAAAGAAAATTTTGCTCAATGAACATTGTTGCATGTGCGATGAGAATTTTTGCAACAATTTCTTTAAAAGTGCTTTAAAGGTGTGCATACGGCTTCCACACGCTAAATGCGCAATGAATTCTGGATTTGTCTAAAGTACAGTAATAAATAGCTTAATGACAGCAGTAGTAAGTGTCAATGCTAAACGGTAGCATGATATGATGACTAATAGCAATAAGAAAGAGAACAAAGAGGAAATGGGCCGATTCTATCCACTGCTAGTTGTAAGTAGGAGACTGTAGTTGATCAAATAGTATATACATACATTATACATACATACAGTACCTACTTACACATTATTTATTGTGGCTTTTACTATCACAAGTTACTGTTGTGAACTGGAAACTATGAAGGATAGTGGATTGACTTTTATATGACCAAAATGATTAGTGCAACTAGTTTTCTTGTCTAAACTACAGGCAATAGGAGGTACATTTATTTTGGTGAACCCATTTGCAATAATTAAAGGTTAATCTCGATTTCATTTACAGTAGAAAAAAGAAATTCCGTGTCTGCTCTGCACAGCCTTCGGGCAGTGTCAGGATGTTGTGGACTAAAGTTGAGAGAGAGAGAGAGAGATGCATTGACTGTGGTTGTACGTAGTGGATTTTTCGATGGCCAGACTAGTACGCATTATTGCTGTTAGACAATTGCAGGCTGTGGCATTGTTATTTCATTGTATTTTGTATTGAGATGGTGACGCACCCAGATTATTAATTGTGTCTTGTTTCCTAATTGAATCAGCATGAAGTAGACTGCTGTGTTGATTTATTGCTCACTATCGTTTTCTACTGTGTCTGCCACGTATTCGCTGTTGTGCTGTTGCAGAAAAGTGTCTTAAAGTCAGCATTAATGGTAAAACAATGAGTTGGTGGGGGAATTGATGTGGATTGAAAAGATGTACGCTGCA
This sequence comes from Plutomurus gul, assembly GCA_019776185.1. Classification (NCBI taxonomy): domain Eukaryota; kingdom Metazoa; phylum Arthropoda; class Collembola; order Entomobryomorpha; family Tomoceridae; genus Plutomurus; species Plutomurus gul. The sequence continues at coordinate 15,493 of JABASC010001180.1, read as the reverse complement.
ATTTACTAATGAAGTGGTAAATTTTCATTTATGAATTAATTAAAATCGCTTAGAAGTTAAGTTTTTGCATTTTTATAGCACTGGGTTAATGGTGGTCATTCGATTCGAAACCGGAATATGTATCTGTTTTGCTTCAGATGCTTCACAGTTTTTCTCTCATCCAATTACCACAGTTTTCCTTCATTTCAGTGCGCTGGCTGGGAAATGAAAATTATGGGGTAGAAGAAGGCAGGGCGAGACGCACCATATTTATATATATGTATATAAAATGTTCGTAAAGGTCATGGTTTCCATCCAACAGAATTAATAAGGCATTACGGCAGACAAGAAAACAATTCATTCAAAACTAAACACACACAAGAGAGTTACTAATATTTAGCCTCATTTTTTGTTCAAATGATGGTAATTGAAATGTGAATTGGAAAATAGCTCGTCTCTCTTAATGAATACTGGCTGCTCAGACATTGTGCTAACAAAAAGGAGAGTGGACATAGCAAACTGATGAAAGTAAGTTTTCTGTTTATTGCATGTACTACTGATTTACTGATCACAGTTAACAATGAATCCCAATATCTAAATTGTTTACATTTTGTATGCAATTCATTTGTATGTAGCACAGTGTAATTTTACATACTGCAGATTGAAATGAAGTTTTTCCGAGAAATGCTTTTTAGGAATGAACGCATTTGTCAACTTTGGTTTCCCGTTGGCTCACTAGATGTACTAACAGTAAGAACCAAGCGCATAACTTTAACCATCTGTAAAGCAAAGCGCATCAAAGAGAAGCCATGATAAATGTGCATACAATGTAAATTCTATTATTTACATATTAAATAAATGTGCCCTTGCAATCTTCATTCAACAAAACTACGTAGTTTAAATATTAGTAGGTACTACTGCTACTATCAATAATGACAATATGTATGTATCTCATAAGGAAGGTCCTCTACATGTGCTGTTCATTTAATTTATTCAATTAATGATAAATACAGATACAGATATCTGTACATTCTTTACTTAATGTACATATGGATGATCAGTTCCGGTTTTAATCGATTTATGTTATAAATCTTGTTTCATAGACAATTTTGTACCGTTCATTCAGCAGGTGACTGTTAATGAATGCGAGAGGGAATCAGGTATTTTTACTGAAAAATTACGAGTGAATCTATTAAACATTGTGTCATATCTGTGAGAATACAATACATCTATTCGGAGCAAAACTAATTGCTCCATTTTAACAATTTTTTTCTTTTTGTATGCAGCAAGTTCCCAATATATCAACAATCTACCAATACCAGATCCCCAATAAAATTATGGATTTTTATAATGCTTTTCAAGTTTGATAGTCGGATGAGTCAGAACTCAGAACCATGCGTATTTTGTCATCTTCAGAGAACATACCTACTATTTCTATGTTAACATATTAACTTGGTACACCCTCACCTCGCGCTTCATGTGAAAAAGTGCCCAGCGAATCAGTTCAGACAATCAAGTCGTAAAAGTCCAACCAGCATCTTATACATAGAATGACTGCTTTAGTGTGCCGAAAAGATAAGAGAGCAAAGATTATATTTGTATGCGGCATTGTTGAGATTGCGCCAAAAAGTTAAACAAGTCAGGGGATGGGTGCATTCAATAATATAATAGAATGTTTGTTGGCATTCTTTTACTTTTTTTGATAGCTTGTAAAGGTAAACTAGGATAAACAAAAATGATTTCATACTATGTGGAGACTGTCAACGAATTTTTCACGACAGTCGGCTGACCCAGTGCCAGTGCTTATTATTATTTCTGTTGTCAATTTCACACACAATATACGACTAGTAGTGTCCCCATCAAAAGCTATGTCCTCTCTACATTTTACACGTTTTCTTTTTCATTGTAATTATGATTTAACATACTTTAGACTTATTGCACAGTCATGACTAGATATTCCCCATGTGTACACTGGAAATTTATCTAGTCATGCCGACGTTATGTATCGTACGTAACGTATTATAACGGTGCCGATTAATAAATATGTCATTCTTAAGAAAATTGTGGTTTTAAAATTGTATAGGTCACAGTAAATACTAATAGGTTCTGAACATTTTTTGTAGCAAAAAATAGTACGCGGATACAAATCATACTAACATATTAATGTTTACCAGCATGTGGTCAAAGTGAAAGATGATCCTTCTGAGTTGTCTGTGAGATTTACCTTATAGGGTGCCGCCGTCATCGAAATCAAAATAATTACTGATGAAGAAGCATCTTGAGTCTAATGACGCCCGGGGCTGCACAATCATCAGAACAGAAGTGACAACGAAAGCTGCCCACTTCCCATTTTGTTTTGAGTCTACTTACTCCTTTGTTATTACCAAGCCAGGGAGTACAGAGAGAGAGAGGAGACAAGAAGACAGCCTTTTTTTGAGCTCCTCAGATTAGTATGTTACACGTACGGACAAGATTGTAAAGTACCAAAGGATGTGTACGTTTCGATCTTCACTGTGAGAGATCCATGGTACAGTACAGACCTCAGTCAGTAGCACTTGCCATTTCTTTTCAAGTCATTGTGACTTGATTGGACATAATGATAGTTTATAATAAAAGTCTGTAATTAATATAATATTAACATGTGTCCTACGCGCATTTGTGTATATACTTACTTACCAGTGTGCACAACGTCCCACTATCTAGACAGCATCAGCAGGTGTGCACTGACAATTTTTATGATATGTGCTATAAAAGCGCATCAATGCAAAACAAGTGTACAGTGTACCTGTCTACTTGATCTAGCTCATCCTATGTGTAGTACTATCATCCTTCAAGGAAGAAATCTCTGTGAGTGCTTCGCAGCTTCATCATTTACAGATTTCCGCCCTTCTTTCACTGTTCATTAAGAAGTTTTGTACTGATATTTTTAAGTATACTATGGAGCATTGCAAATGGGTCAGTTGCCACTTATTAGCAAGACAAATCATAAGCGGTTCATATTTCAAATGAACTTTTCATTGGTACAAAGCACGTATATTCCTAGATACTACTAGCCATTTGCATATGAATGCCATTCTAGACTTGACAATGAGTCAGATTTTCGTGGGTCATTGGATTATCTGTAATAGGAACTATCGAAAAGGTTGTTTGTGTCAGATGAAATATTGCAAAACTAATTACGAATGCTATAGGTGAATAGGTGATTAAGTTGAAGCATATGTCCCATGTCTTTATCACTTGATCATTATTGAGCCTTGACTATGACTTGAATTCTAAATCAGCATTTTATTATTAATATTGTTGGCTTGTTGAGAGCCGTTATGACAATGCTGATGTGTGTGTACGATATTGAGGTGGGGATAAAGATGTTTCCTTCACTGATGGAATTTCCACGAATTTTCTTCCACATACTAACTAATAAGTACACGAATGCCGGCAAAAAATGGAGAATGAATAGGATCTATGTGTAAAAGCAACGAAAACCACATCTCGGTACGAGTAAGATATTCTGCTGATGGCTCATGACTCATGACATGTCGTGAGTGATGTGACTGTAGAGATGGTGGAGGGCGATGATGGTGATGGAGAATGAAGGAAAACAAAGCAGAATGACTGAATTAAGTCGAAGTCGATTCAAACGAGAACAGGCCAGTACATTATTAAAAAGACACTCATTCCCATCCGTATCACAAGGTTGAGTTCATCACGATTGTACATTCTGCAGAACTTTATGTCTCGAATGTCTTTGATTTTTCCAAATTCGATTTCAAGATACAATAATTTATTTGAATCTATCTAGTATTTATTTACATATACATAAGAAAAGCATATACTACGCATTTCTGCGGCCGAATGTAGCACATCACACATATTTCACGATCTTGATTGCATATACCCAAATTTTTTGTAACCCCCAGTACCCACGGACGAATTTGCTGGTATCTAGGTATATCATGTCATAGATTTCTGTTGTTTCAGCTACATTTTACGCTTGTAAGAGGTATTGCCAAAATTGCGAAATTATAATGGTCTAATAATCATATTGAAGAAAATAACACGTATATAGATAAAGCAATGCTGAATTGAAGATAATACCTAAACATACATTATGAAAAAAACGCCGTCTAATTTGTAATACAATGAATACATTAATACTGTCAAAGGGTTAATAGGTGCTTTGGCGGAATACTTAAAGCAAGTAAATAAAAACAACAAAACAGTGCGGAAGGAAATTAGTCTTTAACTACAATCTCATTGTATTATATACCATAAGATACTACCTGAAACTTAAAAAGCTTTCTTCTAGCATTCAACATATTATATCAAAATCAAATTACTGTCAATCCGGATTATTATGTAAAGTCATCGTAAGTGTAATGGGCAAAATTTCATCTTCTCACAAGAACAAAATACATGCTAAAGAATAAATATATGAAATGATTATTGAGTTTCCATCACCTTCTTTATATATTTTGGGTACATCTTTTTAAGAATAGCTAATTAGTCTGCTGGCATGCAACATGTAGTACGATTTGTACATCCTAATAAAATTATCAGCTGGAGACTTTTCTTTGACACTTATTAGTTGCGTGACGACACATAGTTGAATAATAACTACATTCGATCTGTTCTCACTCAACTTGTACATCAGCCATAGTAATGATGTGAATGCACCGAAGGGCGAGAAGAATTCCTCAACTCTATCCTTTCGCTTCATTACTTACAAAAAATTATACTCTTACGGTTACAATGTGGACGATATTGAGTGCTATGTTTGGCTACCTAAATACTTTTAATTCATAAACTCTTTACAGTTTTCATTACAATAACAATTTATTGTAAGAATTGAATGAGAGCTTTCGCAAATCATATTACAGATCTAGGAGCCACCCTGTAGCGTCCGTGAAATTGAATAAAAAATGTTGGATTACCTTCGTTAAAATGGTTGGCAATAAATCACACAATCTTTCAACAATTCATTAAGCTAGTACATAATCAGTTACAGTTAAAATTTATTGAAGAATAATAAATGAGACCATGTCTAATAAGTCCCCTTCAATGACCAAAATATTCCGCACGCCTTCACCGCCCCCTTCACCTCATCGTAATGATTCATAGAGACACCTCTGTCTCTCAAGTAGGCAAAGCGGCTTACGTCTACAGAATGAAGTAAAAGTATCTCATTTTCCAAAAGTTGCGAGAACTACGCCTATCCCCACCATACTGTCACAATCAATTACTTTAATTTCCTTAATCTGCCACAAAGAGCTCAGAGTTCAGTCACACTTTTATACTAATGCCTGAGATGCTATAGAGTGTCATGTGTCCGTCTAAATTTAATAAAGGTGCGACGTGACTCAAAGGTAATAATGTACATTGCCATTAGTATTAATAATGATATTGCTTCAACGAGTCGACAAAAATGAAGAATGATAAAATGGAGAAAATGAAAGTTAATGCCCATTACTGACAAGAGAAATAATAAGTTTATGCTAATACACAAGAGCGATTTGTAATATACCTACCTTGTCATGAATCATGAACTGAATTTCTTTGATTTCAATTTCTTTCGGTAGAATTCTAAGGTAATCTTGTAATTATATGTGTTGCTACACTTTCCTGTAAGAGAAGTTGCATGGACACTAAAGTAGTATGTAGCAAGTATGCGCTCTGTACTTGGATCATTTACATGCTGCAAATTAAGAGGCAATTCATTCTGACTGCACTCGAATCAAAATTAGCTTGTTCTAATATATTATTACATACTTTCGACTGTCGAAGACGACATAATTAGTTATAGAAGCATTTGTACAGATAAAAGGTAGATTTACGTACGCATATCATCAAGCACATGAATTATTTATTACCTGCACCTGTACCTACCTTACTACATTGTAAAGAGTATTAGCAGTATATGTAGGTAAGCACTAGTGTTTCTTCGCAAAAAATACAGAACAAAAGCGGTAAAAACATTTACATTAGCTTCGTCAACTACAAAAGAAAGCCAATCAAGTTTAATTCCAGTTCATGTATTTGAGTTCACAATCATTTGTCTGAAGTTCTCATCAGCCCATATGTCAATTCAAGTCAACGGAGAACAAAGCACGTCAAAATCTATTGTACAGAATGGTATAGAAACAAAATATGAAAGGAAGAACTGACCACAGTCTGTCTTGTCACTATGCACCTGTGTGAGACTACGACTCATTTGACTTATCAAGTCAACTAGGTTGTTTTCTAGACACAAGTCTTGTTTCCTTTGGTTTCCTGTGCTGTGCTCACACGTTTTCTGCATACTTTGCGAATTATCGCTTCTATTATTTATTATGGCACAAATAAGCAATTTGTCAATATCATAAACATTTTAATTTAAACACTATTTTTCTAATAATTAATTCTATTTCAATACTTTGAGACATCTGTATTCATGAACTTATACATATACGTTGACCAATATTTTTATTTGTACATCTTTGAAAGTACCAACGTTTTTCTCTGTAAACCATTTTTTTATCTCCATTTGGGATCAAACCAACAAACTATATACAAAATGAAAACCATTGAACACAAAATCAAATTGTTCTAGTGTAAGCATCTGGTTTAACCAGTTACGTTTGTCTCTTGAAACTGGTGTACAATTAATCTAACAATGCTTACTGCTTTAACATTGAGCCGTGGAAAAAAGTTTAGCGCATCTCTCAAACCGAAGCCATGAAAGTATTAAATAAGATTTACGAATTATGAACAATTATTAGGTAATAATCTGAACAAGTGTTTACTCAACTTGAAAGATTGTGTTGTATTCATGATGCAGTAATAACACTATGTACTTTTCAATGAGTTTGCATCCTACAGATACGTTACTTGATTTTTTCCCAACCAAGTAAATACTCTCCTCAACTTGGCAATTGTTTCACTACCATTTGTGAAATCCTTCCACAGAAATTAACGTGTTATCTTGAAGAAGGCACCAAAATGGTTGAAATGGTTAGTGTTACCGTAATGAGTAAATTACAATGCACAGAAAGACACTTGTACTATTACTACAACAAAACACAATATCGTCTTAAATAAGTAAATAAACAGAGAGGCTCGTTCGTTTACAGAACTGGGATAACTAAACAGATTCCTACGGGCGGAGATATTAAAGACAACATGTACTTGCATATAATTGTATTTGGTGAGCGGTGGAGAGGAATTTTGATTTGCTGCTCGTCCCATCTCATAATGTAGATTGAACAAACAATTAAATTGTTCCTTACTGTCTCCTCTGGATATGGCGATGACAAAGTGCTAGAATGTCACAATGGGGATAAGCAAAGTTAGCAAAGTGCTAAAAGAATTAGACACTTAGAGATATACGACATAATACATGGTAAAATGCTTGTATATAAGTTATACAGTGCAGAGCAGCGGCATTACTTTTAGTCCATGCTGTGCACAACCACTTTACTAGAGCTTATGTAAATGTGTACAGGTCTAAAACTATACATGGCTGACGTACGCTGCTCGATCTTGTGTAAATAAATGAAGTGGTCGTTTTACATTTTCCTGTGATGTCGCACATTCATAAATGTTGTCTTAGCGAGACTAATGACAAAACAAGTTAAATCCCCCGTGAATGCCATTTCATTTGTAAATCCTTAAATGACTTTGACATTTCAGCTGCACTGCAGTATGAGTGTGCACTACTATTTCCATTTTCAAGCGTACTAATGGCACAATATAGTTTTGCATACAATTTTAGATAACGTAAGACCAGAATTCAACCTAATGGCTGCACTCGGTCAGCCTCGCTCGGTGTCTTAAATGTCGCCTATTGCAGCATCTGTAAATATAACGATCGAAGAGCAACTCAACGTGTGTTCCTTTAAACGTGCGTACCAGTCAACCTGACTATCTCAACTACATATGCAATGGTTTTATTTTGAGTAGTATTGAAAGGAAGATTTCTTTAAACATAATTTTCATTGTCTCCTTTTGGAATAGTTCATGGATGCGAAGTATGGGAATAAAGTGAAGCAATGTTGTATGCCCATGGTATCCGGTTTGTAAAATTCACGATCGTCAATGCGGAAATGTTGCTCAAATTTTGAGCTTAAAAGTTTTACAGCAAAACGTCTTTCTTAGCTATAAATCAATCTTAAGAGGGTTATGTCAAATTAATCATAGGTACTCACGTTTTCACTTTCGTGGTAATGTCTTGAATTATTCTCTGTTACACTAATTATTGGCCTATGCTAATTTAAATTGTTTCACATTTACATATATAAAGTTGTGATCAAAGATCCCATCTTCGACGTTATTTCAATTTCTAAATATATTGGTAAATAATAAAATAATGTTCTAGAGAGTACAGAATTTCTATCCAAAGTTGCATTCACTAAGCTAAGCTCGAGTTGAGCAGACTGTTGCGTTGTACGAATAAAGTGAGAGACGCCAATGCCGACTCCACGTTGTTATCATGTTGTTAGCACAAACACTGCTCACTCATTTGCTTTGTCTTCTTGTCCTCTTCGATTCCTGACTGTGTCGCCTGCTAATTGAGATTGATTTAGTTGGCGTCACTTTACACTTCACAGTTGACTACCAAAGGGAAGCTAAGAATTTTTATTTGCTGTCTTTTCGTTATGCATGACTTGACAATGGATGCGGAAAAAAGCAGGCAGCAGAACACAAGGTTCCTGATTTTATTTATTTATTGCTGTGAGTCATTCCAGCATGTAGTTTCGTTGATTCGGTAGTATAAGGCCTTATATATGCCTTATCATATCCACCAGCTTCTTGTAGTACTGTTAGTAAACAAGGCAAAGTTGAAAGTTATAGAAAAACTAAGACATTTCTGTAACAACGGTCAAAAGGCTTACGTTTTTACACGCTCAAGTTGACGTGGTTTGGTGAAGGCAAAGACAATGAGACCCATAAACGTATGTAAAATAAGATAATTGAACAAACGACATCTACAATATTACTGTATATAATAAAGTCCACAACATAATTTACATAGTAGACGGGAGACAGGTAAATTAGCATCCAAAGTGTGCACTGAAGTATATACCCTGATGTACTGGTATGTGGTTGTGGGTTTGCAGGTAGAAAACCAAGTCGCACTGCAGTGCCACGCCAGCATTATAAATAAATTCAGCCACTATAACTTATTCTTTTGTGTACAACATGACAACATCATATTATGACGCAATGACGAATGGCAATGAACGATTCAATTCTGTTTGTTTGCTGTCAAAATCATTAAATAACGCAGACTCGTCTCTAGGTAAACGAAGTGGAGGAGCCAGTCGGAATTTTTTTAGCAACGCAGGATCTTTATAAACTTCTATACGTAATATTTTGCTATAGTGCAATAGTAATTACATATGTGGTGTAGGACAAGTTATTTAAGTGATTGGAGATGGGAGATACACGTTGTTAATAGAGGACAGCAAACCAGCACCTGTCTTCTTGGTCCAGTGATAATTGCAGATGCAAATAATGACAATATTTGTTGCATAATGAGTCCAGTTGCTAATTATTTGTGTGAGATTGTGCAGTGCGTCTCCGAAAAATAGTACAATTAGAATAGAATAGGCAGTGAGCGTGCAACCTCAAAATATGAGTGACGCGATAGTTCCTCATTGAAACAATCAACATGCAATCGGTGTTCTAATCGCACCTTAATTTCCATAAATAGTCAATAATTACTTTTAATTTTCAGTTTGCATACCAAAGTGCAGGGTTCATTTCATCAATGCTTAGAACCAGAACATTACGCACCTATAAATATAGCCACTGCCCACACAAAAGCTAATTCACTACCAAGGATGGAAATATTGCTCTAATTGGAATAGTCCACCTCTCAACTGTTACTGCAGTTGTTTGCCATAAAAGTGATAGAATAATATTATGATCAGTCGTTACGTGTTATTCAACAATGCACTTTATAATTGGTAATGATTCATTCCAAAACATTATAGGAATTATAATAGTCCGGTGCATAAATGAATGTTATCCTTGCTTTACGGCTACAAATAAACATTTCAGCTTTTATTATGGCGTGTCAAGTGTCAAGTTGCTCCTTATGGTGAATGACAATAGAACAGAGAGACGAAAAGCTGGTTTCGCTTTTAGTAGTATCTGTATTTATGAACTTGTAGGTTGTGAGTGGCAAGTATGTGAAAACAAGGTGCATCTAAGCTTTATATGCATTTACGAATTATTTATACATTGCTTATCGAGCATTACTTTTAAATACTTGACCTAAAACTGAAATATTATGCAATCTTGAATGGTGGTTGTGTATGAACATAATACTGTGCATGTACACAAAACGAAATTGAGAATGCAAATGAAACTTTACATACACAGGTACTATTTACAATGACCACGACACGAGAGTGCACCCCTAGATCGCACACTATCCATTGCAGTCCGATTGTATTTGGTGATATAAATATATTAAATGATTTGATGTGATGCATTGAACAGATACGTGTAAGATAGCCATATAAATAAGGCAACTCATAACAACATACAATTAGTCCAGTGGAGCGAAACCTGATGTGTATAGTGAGTTGAAGAATAAATGTCTTCGAGTGACTCCAAATAAATAGAAGTGATATAAGAGATTTCATTGATGGGCACTTATCTTTGTTCATTGCTGCGAGGTAGGTACTCGCACTAAATGGCACACATGATAATGTGCACAACAACAGAGATAGCAAAAAAAAGAACTGCACCCTATTTGCCCATCAATATTTCTCCGTAGTCACTCGTTATCTAATATCTGCATTTACAACAACCTACCTTAATAAGTACATACGAACAGTATAAGCACCTTTATTTACTTCTACTTCGTAGCTAGCAGATATTTTATGTATGTAATGTATAGCTCATGTATTTAAGTATGTACGCTCTCTTATTATAATTATTACCATATAGAGCACTTCAAGGATTGATAGTTCACAGACATAATATTTCTGTACTCCTTTGCATACTCGTCCAAGAGCACCACACAGAGAGAGAGAGAGAGAGAGATGAATGGAAAGGAATGCATCTCTCCCACTAAAACGGTTACGTTGCAGCAGCCCAGATGGATTACACCAGGAGATACTACCAGTACCTATTTAGAAATAAATAAATACGTTTGGCGATACGTCAAGTCATATGTTACCCTGAAGATAATAGGAAAACTCGTTCGTTTTGCTCCGTTCGGCTTGTTCTTTGAGTAGTTGGAGGCTCCCCTGACTTTGTTTTCTGTGTGTTTGTGCGCAATTCGTGTGTGGCATGATCTACAGTTTATCTTGAGCCATTGTTTTATTTTGCAGAGCAGAGCAGCTTAGAATTAGAGTCGTGTCGTGTAAACCTTCTTCTACTAGCAGTTACATCGTGCACGTAGATTTTCTTGTTCATAACTGTCATGTTTGTACTGTTCAGTTGATGAGGTGTATGCATTGGTATTACGGACTGTATGTAGAAATAGTGGGTGCTATGGTCAAGAGGAGAGTTTAATGGTTGGGAGACGATGACCTTAATCTTTATTGTGTGCTTGTTGGCTTGTTGTAATTTGTATGTGGGTATTGTTGATTGTTTCGAGTTTTGGATATAGATGCACAGATGTACATGCACATGTGAGTCTAGAAGTGGTTATGTTATGTACTATAAATAGATGGACATTTAACGAGAGAGGATAAAATTAAATAGCTGTCGTGTAGAACTATGATTCTCTAACATGCGTTTCCATATTTGGCGAGACTGTGATCGTTTATTGCCATTGTAATGGAGTGGAGGCTCACATAGATTATTAAGTAAATGTCGACTTGATGTTAGTACTTTCCTCCTCAGTTGTCCTCAACAATTAATTTTTCAATTATCCCTTGCACACGATACTAAAGGATTCGAGTATTAGTTGGAAATATTCCATTACTTTACCACAGCCAACAGAACTTGAGCTACAGACCACAGCTTAAAAAACGCAGATAGGATTCTGTAGGTGTGTCTTTCTTGTAATTTCATTGAGATACTGAATTTTTTTCCTTGAAATAAGAGCAGTTGCAAGGAAAATGCCCTCATTTCGAAATTTATTATGTTTGGTCCTTTGAAATTCAAATGGGTTCATTCTTTTCTCTTTTATGTGACTTGAGTTGGCACTTTTATTGGTACACTGTGCTGAGACTGGTTACGATGGTGTGTGCATACGCGTACACTACGCACTCTGCGAAGAGCATGATGCAGAGAGAAGTTGTACATACAGGGAATTATTTCAAACAATCTTCCAAAGTCGCAGTATGAATCTCTCTCTCTCCACTCTGTCTGTCTGTCTGCAGTTTACATTTCAGCAGATTTTGCTGCATTCGCATTGTAGTAAAAAGAGTGACTTCACAGGATTCAATTTAACATTTACAAATTTAGCTTTATTGAAACGTTCAAATTCAGACTGTGCATAATCTCTTTGCTGTGCTTGCTCTGTGTGTAACCGTAACCTACCAATGAAGATACTGTGTCACAGTGGCTACCACAATTTTTACGAGAAGCATTAATTTCAGTTCTACGCACAATCGCTTCATAAAATTACGCTCCGATGAGGAATAAGCATTATGTAGCAAGATAAGACATTAATGCATGAAGGTAGTTCGCAGCCCTAAAAATGTTTACTGATAGTGCGTACAGTCATTTCGTATCTACATACGTCGACTGCTACCACATTTTATGACTGCTAGCTTGTGTGAGTGTAAGCTGGTGGTATTAGCTACTTATGAGCACAATGGTGGTGCACATGTAATGTAAGGGATGTAATTTAATAAAGCTGTTTTGCGTACTATACATATGTGTGTGTGTGTGTTTGTGTGACTCGTTTACAGGCTTCAGAAGCACTAAATAAGTTGTTGTAAGATGGCCTCGTCGTTTTCACTATTGAACACAATATTTTACTGCAGAAGGAAAGTAAACACTGAACACTTATAATATGCGTTACCTACCAGGTACTAATATTATAACAACTCCTCCAACTAACTACTGCACTGTGCATAGTTACTACTCTAGACAATAGTAATATCTTTAGATAGTAGTTATTTATCGAAGTTAGTCAGTCAGTAGGTAAATTCTGGCAAGTGTGATACACAGGGAGATACCTAAGCATTATTATTATATTGCAAGAAATGATGTCTTGACGATGGGCATTGACCCACTTTGTTCGCTGCAGCGAAGATAAAAAATTAATGACTCTTTTTCGTCTTCTTATTCATCATCGTCATCATCATCTCACAATCAGAAGCAGTAGCCACGAAATAACGTAGAACATCAACACAGCCAGTCCAGACTGATGGCCAGTACACCAGAGCTCCTCCCTGTGCTTTTGATCTTGACGTAAAAGATGATGATACTTCACAGGGTTGATTGCCATTTCTATTACTGTCAACTTTGCATTTTGTTTAGATTAGCAGACAGGAATGCACGAGATATGCTCTCAGGACACACACACACAGAGATGCGTGTAATTGTACATTTGTGCAAAATAACGAAGAAGAGAAACGAAGATTGAACGACTCCTATTTACAACTGTTTAGAGGAGATAAATGATTTTTCGACTTGTGGGAGAACCAAAGTCTTGTCAGCTTCTGAATTATTCTCTAGCCAAAACAGATAATGAAATGGATCCTTTCGCTTTATCCTCCTCCCCTGTGCTTCTGCAACAATTTGAACGGCTTACAAAGACTGAACAATTCACGTGCATGCATCAGTTCTTGTATATTACAATCTTGCCGTCTGTGTCTGTAAACATCATCATGGGGCCGTCAACCACAACCGTACACTACTTTTTAATTGATTTCAAGTGAAAAGAATTTAGGTTTTTTGTCTGCTGAACAAATAACTAATCGCCTCGAATGCACTCGTTCATTTACCGAATATTTATTAGAAGAAAATGCAAAATGCAGCCTAAAATTGTGTTACAGGCAGTTTTTAATTTGAGAATATGAAAATTTTACATGATGTGGAACTCGTAGAAATACTGCAAAGCTAAATTAATTTCCGAAACATTTTGTCAGCTTGTAAGTCAATTCGATTTATATAGCTTACTGAATTGGAAATAAGGAAGTAATAAAAGCAAGACTGATTAAATCACACACAATGCACATGCCTTATTCGGTTGTAATAACCATGGATCAATGGCTGTTTATTTGCTGTTAATAATAAGTGTATAATTGTATAGATACATAAGCAATAATCAGAGGTAATGGGTTACACGTTTCTGTTACTGATAAGGATGACCTTAACTACGAATGTACAGGTTACGTATATTTACATTCCAGGATACAAATAATAATTGATGATGATTTGGAAATGCATTGTAAATAGTAAGAATAGGAATAGTAGTTGTAATAATAATAAAATGTATTATGATAATAAGATAATGCAATGCTACTTAAGTTAATAAGCAGAGAGGAAAATGACGCGCTGACATGAAAATGACTTGACTTTACACAAAGAAAGGCCTCGACTCAACATAATTTATGGTCCAAAGCAAGAGAACTCCGTGAATCTGAAAAAATTGGGGTGGGTCATCAGGATCAGGCTCGTTTATCATTTTACGTTGGACACGTTGCGTTTTTGACTGTGTAGAACTACTCGATTGAATGGAGTCACCAATTATAGTATATATGTCTTATTACGTGCAAGCACGGTAATACAGACATAATCTTTATATTTTATTATAGCCCAACATAACACAACACTGACCACAAAGAAGAAATATGATTTATGGTAAATTATTTCATATTCACGCTCACACTCAATCATTCTTTCAGCCATACAAATACAATTAGTTTATGTGCCTGTAGTACTACAGACGTCTGTATATATATAGTTACATATAGTTGACTGAGGAAAAGGCTTTATGTATATCATATACCACTTTGGGGAAAGGGGAAAATATACGATAGCAGAGTGTACAGATACAAAAACTGTGGGCTCTTTACTATCAAATCACAATACCTTTGCCCTATATAAAAAGTCGCGACCGATGTTGTCACTTAAAAATATTCCGCTTGGCGCACACGAATCTTAAGTTCCTGTTTTCCTTCTGCCAATGATTTCTTATTAAAAACATTGTGTAATTTAACCCTATCGCGAGTCAGAGTCAGCATTATTACTATAATACAAATGGAACGACACTATTTCGTGTCAGCTAATTTTAAATTGTAGCCAGGAACGACTCAAAAACGTAACAGTAATTTTTTATTCCATATTGTAGGAAATCTTTCCCTCGCACAGCCAACAATGCTCTGGTTGGTTGCAGGGTGGATTGGGTGCTCGGAACTGTCGAAACTGTTTTGTCCTATGCTTCAATGCAGTAATGTCTACAACGTGGCAAAGAGACAATCCTTCTGTGAATGCACACCCAAATTTCCTCATAACGGTAATGCTCATTGAAAATCAATAATACCCGTTTATTAACACGGGTACTTCTTAACAATGAGTTTTTGGTAAAAATTACAGTATTCTGGTACCACCTCTGTCCGCT
>JABASC010001179.1:0-26338 GCA_019776185.1 Plutomurus gul | reverse complement strand
ATGGATACCTTTCTTAAAGACTTGAACTTGAGAAAAAAACTTTCATGATACAGTTACCTACATGAAAAATTTACACTTATATTGGGTAGGACAGTTTCTGGAAATTCTACGAGGATACAGGAGCAAATGTATTTTGATTGGTCTAAGTTTGCATTTCCTACCTTCAATTTACAGTAGGCCCAAAGGACTATTGCGCAGATAGGAGTCAACTTGTGTCAGGGGAACTCTAGCAAACTTAATAATGAAGCCTGTTCTCGGTGGTGAAAACCGCGATAAATTCAGTCTAAATATGACATGCAGCACTTGCATAAGAGATACATTCCTATCTACTTTGTGTTGTAAATTTTCATGCCGAAACTTAAAATTGTGGCCTGCAGTAACACATACTATTATTGAACACGAGCTCCTTCCGACCCCGCTATATACTTACTACTTAATGTCTACTGCATATACATTGACTCTAAATTCCTACCTCGCCTCAGTTATACCATCTTTGTACACATACTTTGTGTATGCCCTGGCCCTACTTAAGTGGAAAACAAGGCACCGCTCCGGTAATATTATTGAATTTCTAATATCAAAGCTTTCTGCTTTTATGATTTAATGCCATTATCATTTGGTAACTCCACGTGGAAGAGGGAAGTTTGACTACTAAATTATTAACCCATCGCAGTTTAAGTTAGATTGTTTTCTTGCGTTAATTTACAATACACACAGCCTACTAATATTATGTACACATATGCTGCCTTTGTTTTTCTGTTGTGTAGAAGTGTAGAAGTAATGGCTCGAATTAAAACGAGAGAGGGGATTGAAAATTGTGTTCTACATTTTCAGAATTGTAAAAGGAGAACCATGGAAGACGCATAGCACACGTTAATTTTGTTTCTAATATTTAAAGGAAAGTAACACGACAGAACAGAGCTATACTTGGGCCAAGAGGAAAACCGCATGAAATGTACTTTTTAATGTTGTGAACGATGCTCTGCTCAGTCAACTTCAAGCAGTGTGCCAATGGCTAGCTTATAATTTTGCACGTATTTGTATACGAAAAGACGGTGAGCCCACTTGTAGGTGGTTTTTGCTCACCATTTGTCCTTGTCAACATTTAGCTTGGCTGCAGCGACTCTATACGTTTCGTCTGGTGTCTCCACCGTGGCTGCAAACTTGAAATAGTATTTGAAATTCGTATGCCTTCTGTAATAACAACGACTATACGTTGCTGACAAAAAATCGATTCAGTCACTTTACATTGAAATCAAATGACAGACGAACGTTCTTCAAAAGTTTTCTTCAGAACAACATGGGTAGATGAATAAAGCGTTTCCACACAGAGAAGCGCAACAACAATAGATGTACTATAAAAGGTGTAAATTGAATATTGGAGATGCACTTGATTCAATCTCGTCGCATAAAATGGAGACGACGAAAGTGCTTTGTAATTTGAAGATAGTGGATTTAAATTTTCAGGAAAATCCATAAAAAGTATATTCTCAAAAATGGGCAGTTAGTCGCTTACAATTCTAAGATTAAATTAAAAGGTAAAGCAGGATAACATCTTTAAAGATTTTACTAAAGATGTACGCGTTTACTTAAGTAATAATACGTTCTCTGCTGTTCGTAGCGAGTGCACAAAATTACTACTTCATACTTTCAGTATAGTAGACCTACATCTCTGTACAGAGATGTAATTGAGAGTCATTCCGTTTTATTTCACTCTCTCTTTTGTTCACGACGTGATCCTTTAAATCTCTAACTCGAGTATTCTCTGGACGACCATTACACATTAACGTGAATTATGTTACGATGAAAAAATCTAATTTGTGTGCAAATTTTTCTGTAGGACAGGCAAGAATAAAATAAAGCCTTATGACAGGGCAGTTATTTCTATATTATTATCATTGTTGTACGCATTGCGCCAATATGTGTGTTCACTGCAAGGGGGAAATTTTTAATTCACAAATTCAGATTTCCATCTTGAGTGCAACATTGAGGGAAGAAAAATAACATCTCTAAATGTAGATTAAATCATTGGTCAGCAATTTCACGCAGTTTACTGTAGAAAAAAAAATGCATAATCTGATTTAAACAGATTTATTATAGCAATGACAATCTCTCTCAATCTTACGAAAAGAAAAGTTAGTGTCTAAAGTTACTATGAGGTCGTCTTTGATGGTTGATTTGTGGGATGCAGCCTTGTACTTACTTATGAAAACACAACACGTACCTCAATGATTAAAGTGGGGTTAAAAATACTGTTTACTTACCAATTTTCGCCAAACTGGCACAGAAAATCCATAGCGCTATGATAAATGGCGTCTCGACTCCCTCGAAATCTACTTTTGCTATTTGTATTCCATGTTCTGCGTGATCCTCCGCTCCGTGTTCCCGAACTCCGGGAATTTCTTCGATTGGCTTCACACCGTGAATGTTTTCATCTTTTGGAAAGTCCACAGGGACCGATTCAGGACGTCCCGCACTCGAGCGAATATAAACCGTCGCCAAATAGTAGCCAACAATTAGCCAAAAGTATCTTCTGGAACTGAGAGGACTGCGAGCTCCTGAATTCGCGCCAGCATTTGTATTTCTGCCCACACTTTTTATTTTCCCCATGGTGTACTTAGTTAGATCTGCTCGATTGATTTACTATGGGAAATTCCAATCAATCCAAATACTAACGCTTGAATCACGACACGCTAGAGACGAGTGATTTATGTTACTGTATAGTAGCCGCTCTCTGTTGTTCGTAGAACAGGTATTCCCCCTCAAGTGATCGTTTTGGTGAGTTCTATGAACATTGCCTTTGTGCCATTTCTGAAGAATTTGATGGACGGTCACGACTCAAGAGCCACTCAATAAGTATGTGGTCTTTGTGTGCGGCGATGACATTGGGAGAAGATAAGCTAATTTGTTGCCTTAACTATTGAAATGTTATCGACGCGACGACGCAAAAGGTGACTTGAAAGATTGTCAAAGATGAGACGAGTTTCTTTTTGTATTTTAATTGAATTATATGTTCGTCTGCAATAACTTGAATAAAACGCTTTGGGGAAGTTTCTCTTTTGTTGCAGCTTTGCAATTTATTCACGACTGCAGTTACTGCACAGTGACAGAAATAAGATTTTTGCGCTCTATTTTGACAAAATGCTTCCGCTTACAATAAATTAAATAATCTCTTGCCGAAGGTTGTAACTGTAGCCAGTATTATGTACGCAAGACTTGTCAGCCAAACTGTGACTTAAGAGCGTGAAGAAACGCGACGATTAAATGTAATTCTCTTGACTTTTGAGTTCCTCTTTCGATTGAAAACGAGAGTGCTATTGGTTCTGGAAAAACAGAAAAAGATTTAGAGACAATTACTAAATACACACTACTATCTGTTGTGTACTGTACTACACTCTATTAATCTCCTACTAAATACACGTATGTATTTATTTGTCTAATACAATTCTAATAGTTCCCATTCACATACCTACATAAAATATTATTAGCGTACTTAATTATTACAATGCTTGTACGTAGTAGTCGTACGTAAAATATTTTTTGTGTTTATTATAATTTAAATACACGTATTTATTTGTCTAATACAATTCTAATAGTTCCCATTCACATACCTACATAAAATATTATTAGCGTACTTAATTATTACAATGCTTGTACGTAGTAGTCGTACGTAAATATTTTTTGTGTTTATTATAATATCTCTGCTAATCTACAACACTACATCTACATTTATGTAATTAATGACAGTATCAGCCCATAAATCCATCAAGACTTTCATTACTACAGACTGTACTGGTACAATATGCAAATCAACTCATTCTAATAGAGTACGCACGTACAACTACTTCCGTCCTATCAATTGCGTGCAAACTTCCTTTCAGTGCTAAACTAAGTCTAGCATGCTATGTCAACTCTCAGAGTCTGCCAATCATTACTGTCACTATGCATTACACTATCAGCTAATTAAATATAAACAGCAGCAGCAGCAAGATGGCAAGCAAGATACTGTTCAACAATTGAGCTCATGATAAAATAAAATGTTGATCCTAATACTAATGCTAGTTTCATTCTGTAGAACGCACACCGGTCCATATTTAAGAATATGATAAATTCAATTGTTTACATGTAAAAAGTATTTGTGCTACAAGTCTTTGTGTATCTGTATAACATAGAGTCGACAATGTATATCCAACATCCTGTCTCTATTTATCTAGTCTATGGCAGAGCATGCAAAGAAACAAAAAATAGTCTACTGATCATAGCTGACAAAAAAGAGTTTTAGTAAAATCTGAGAGTGCCACTGCCAAGAGTACACAAGGTATGTAATACAGGGCACAAGTCACTGAAGGTTTTGTTTCTGCACTGCTGATCCTGACTTGACTATTATTCTGCTACTGACTTGACTTGAATCATTCTCTAATTCTCATGTGATCTTAGCAATGCAGTGCACTGCAGTACGAAAGGTCGATTTCTCGTGGGATTGTTAGATATTAAGCTTCAACTTCATATCATATCAACTTCGATATTACAAAGGAATCGAGACATGGTAAATTACTAAAGACTTGCTTACCAAGTGTTTCTACTATGAACTCTCACGTAAAAGAAGGAATACACTACATACAACCAGCTATGGTTGGTATACACTACAAGAGATCTAAGTCAGAGTCTTAAATCTCGTAAAGATACGTGTTTTTAGCTCCTACATGCTTCTAGTATATAATATAGTGGTACTGTACTTGAGAACGGACAGGTAGTATTTGTTTGTACGTATATATGTATGTACATGTTGTGAACGTTACGATATAAATCATAGTCATTGCGAGAGGAGTACAAGACAAACCAGGTAGCATTATTGCCTTTATTAAGTACCTTACTAGTTCGTTACGTTTAAAATACAGAACAGAGAGATATTGTTATTTGTTGAGGTTTACCTTTTTAGCAACCGATATAGTCTCCCCTGTGCAATATCTCACTCACAACCAGAATTTCGTTGACAGTAATGCAAATCAATGCATCCGACGTCCCCCAATCCCCTCGTCAGCATCAATTATTCCAAGCGACTGCGAAAAAAAATTTTCGACCGGTGATTCTCGAATGTATTTTCAAAGCGAATGCGGAAACCGACACAGACAAAAGCAAAGTGCACAGTCGACACAACTTGTTTACACACTTTGAGTTGTTTTTAATCAGCGTTCTCTTACACAAGAACAGCGTGCAAGTACGTACAAGGGCAAGAGTAAATGTTACACCAGTGGGACTGAGAGATACGATACGTACACAAATAAGTACTACTGGAAAGTACTACATAATAACATCACGGCTGGGATTGCCAGCGTCTCTTGAATGTAGCACAGAAACACAGAATTAAATTTACAACAATTTCTAGGAATTTAATATGCTTTATAAATTGTAGAGTTCAAAATAGGAACACATAAATTCCACAGTGTACTCGGTGTAATAATATTTTAATGGTTATAGTAGATTGTATTGTGTGTGCGAATGTTGTGTGTGCGAATGTACTGGGTAGAGCTAGTATGTACAGTAAGTAATGTAACAGTAGTGGAACAACATGAGAATAGCGGACTGCTCACGATCAGCTCAGGCCAGACCGAGTGCTGCATCAAGACTGAACGCTGTAACCTATCCCGTCAGGCTTGTCTTGTATGTAGACCTGTATCTTCCAACTACCTATTTCCAATTCTTCGTGTTTGTGTGTTGCAGTTTACCCTTCTTGTTACAACTTCGTTGAGCACAAATGTACGACCACTGCTTTGTTGATTTTTGCGTACACCTGTTTCTAGTTATACTGTTGCAGCCAGTTGCACGGTTTTAAGATACTCGCGTAAGCGTCATTTGTGGATAGGTCAAGTTTGCTAAAAACAGTATTACATAACAAAATAGTATTTACAATTCGTATTGCGTTCGCTTGTATTGTATCGTGTATTGTAAAGAGAGTGTTTCACAGTCATTCTTGTTGGCTCGCTTCGGGAGTCAGTCGGTAAATATTTACTAACTGAATGAGAGGCTCGGATGGTTTTATGGTGAATCTATGGATTCCCCATGGTCCACAGGAGCCTAAGTGGGCTTTGGCACTGCGGGTGAGATAAAAGTGGACAAACTGTTGTAGAAATATACTGTCATATTCTCACTCTAGACGTAATTGCGTATTTGTTGTACTGCATTGTTCAAACAGTGTCGAAAACTGTGTCTACAAATATCCAATTTAAAATAACCGATAATTACGAAAGAGTAAATTATGCATAGTGGAATTGCTCGTGTCCACTTTTGGGCTCTTTTAGACAGGCAGTGTCGGATAAGGATGTACATTTATAACATTTATGCCTACATGGCTTAAAGGGGTGCATTATTATTTTATGTGGGATAAGTGTGGGGATTACCGCTAACTGATGGGTAATATAATGCCAATTAAATTAAATGAAAAGAATTAGTATCACCAATTAAAGATTACTTTGAAGTATCTGTTTATCTAACATATAAAATTTCTAGTGATGTAATTTATAACAGCTTGAAGCAGTTTGAAGCAGTTTTTCAGGGAATTAAGGAAGTTTTACATTTCAGTATTATCCGTAAAAACACTTATGAAACGTTTTATTATTTGAATGCGTACACTGTGTCAATCGATAAGAGTAAATTTTATTGGAAATAAGTAGCAATAGATAATAATTGACAATATGACGTGTATTCACTAACTGAAATGAAACAAGTTGCTATTGGCAGGTGATAATGTAGTGTGCTTATGCAATCGTAAATTAGGCAGACACAATTATGTTTCAATGTTTCTTCCATGTGTTGCTTTATATTGATTTGATTGAAAAATGGTTGACACTGACACATCAAGAATACAAATATCTTCCATGTTTATCGTTTGTTTGACATTCCTATTTACATCAGTCTCTAATCTGCAAAAGTGACTCCCCATTAGAACTGCATTCTCAAATGTGGTAAAATAATTGCACGCTGGTTGCTGCTTTTATCCATGCATTGTGAATGTGTTATTAGTTACTTGTGCTAGTAAATACTTATCGGTGGGTGTGCATTGACACTTCTTGATATGAGCATTTTTAAAGATTGTCTCATTTTATTACTCGTAATATTTTTGTTTAATGTGTTCATTCAAATGGAATTTAAGTAGCATTAATATTCTTGCATTACTTGTTACCTTTGCCCATTCTTAATATTAATACGAGGATGACACTGTAAAAATGTGTTCGGTAATGCAGATAATATGTAGCGTCAAGAAGGTAGTGAGTTTCTTAGGGTAGGACAATGGGTATACAGATTTGGCAAAAAATACAGTACAAAGTACAAATTTCTTCCATGCTAAATGCAAAGTGCAAAGTATATTTCCCTAGAGGTAGTTTTCTTACTCAAAGTGTAATTTACCAAGTCAAAGTACAAAGTTCCACGTACACAATTGCTTGCGCATTATAGTATACGGTGTATTTTTTTAAATTATAATAGGATGAATACAAAAATAATAGTTTTAAAAATAAGCTGTAATCTAATGAGTAACACTTAATTTTATTGAAAAGTGAAAATTCAACCGCAGTTAAATATGATGAATTCTCACATGTAATGCATTAACAATTAACATTCAAACTATTTTTACTATCTCGTTCCTGAATGTGAATATATTTCCACTTTTCTCAAGGTTTTAATCTTCCACATTTACGCTACGCACCTCTTCAGAATGAAAAATACAATAATGAGCAAAGTGCACTCATTATGTAAGCATTTATTGATAGTACGAGGGCCGATCCAAAAAAAGTGAGCCATATCTTTATTATCAAATATCGTAACCTACTAACTAACTTCGTACTAACTTTGTATGAGGAATCATACTTTATTTTTCATCGCAGCCCGATACTACATCTTTCACGCTGTTGTGTTTTTCTGGATGACAGATTTCAGCGGGCATGTTTTGTTTGCTTCTCCTGTCACTGCGTTTCTTCAAAAATTTCAAAGAATTAGCAATCCCATCCGGTTTCCAAAAACGACATTCATAACTTCGTTGGCAGACACATTTTTGACGACCTCAATTTGAACGAGTGAATTCTTTGGAAGCCCTAGATTCATGATTTCAGACTCAACAGACATAACAAGCTTCCGTCTCATGTTTTTTTCACAAGTCTATTTCCCAGTCCTGTTTTGCGTAGTTCTCGATATTTGGTGAACCCATTGCTCATTTCGGATAACAAGCCCCAGGATGAGTTACTGTATTACACCAGGCATTCTCTTTTAGAAAAGCTTTCTCTCGTGGACTCACCAAAATTAAATGACCGTCTTGGTCAAGCTTGGCGTCTATTTACTCATTGGGACACTATTTAACATTGGTTTTCAATCAAATTTTTTATTAAGTTGTAAGAAACCTTTGTATCAGTAAAGGTTCGGACCTTTTCTGCATTATACTTACAAAGACATATTTGATTACAAATATGGCTCACTTTTTCAGATCGGCCCTCATATGTATTCTACAGTAGACAGAAACCCTTAACGAAAGGATCCACCCATAATCATCATTAGAATATATAGAGGTAGCTCCAACGTTGTTGTGAATCAAAGTTCTTGATTAACGTGAGATTTCATTGATCTGTTAGTTTTGTATGTATAGTATACATAGTATTGTGTCTGAAGTGCTACTGTCCTCGGAAACTTGTCATACAATATTATGATCGACAAATCAAAATAATTAAATTTTGTTTTTCCTTTCAATTCACAGTAGGAGATCGCATACATACGTAACTACTTAAATAATTTCTACCAAATAAAGTTTAAGAATTGGCCATTGCTTTTAATGTTGAAGGCCTGAATTAAATTCTCAATGAATCTATAACGGCTACTAGTTGAACAAAACAAACAGATACCAGAGTTCAATCAAGTATATAGTTTGCTACAATTTCTTTGGTTTCGTCTATTAATCTGTATTTGTCCACCGACAATCATATGCATATATAAAAAGTCTGCTGTTGGTGTAAGTTCAACAAGTGGATGAACTTGAGCACTTTATCCTGCATTGAAACAGAGATATGACAAGGCTCTTTGTCTCAGATGGATGTTTCTTCCTTTGAGCGTTACAATGTACCGAAGTACAAGCTACTTGTGTTAGCTGCACGCAATGTGTGGTATGATATAATAAAACCATTTGAAAGAAAACAATAAACAAAGCGGTTTTCTGTGTAAGTGTTCTAGTTCGATAGAAAATGATGTTTTAATAGAGTTCTATGTAGTTTTAATGGAGCAAACAAACGCTTTCCCACAACCTCATTATTCTATAACATTTATTATTGCCTACGACACAATTAGGTGCTACCTACTTATGTGAGAATAAACAGTCAACTTCTATTTCTTTGAAATGAGCACTCTGGAAATAAATGCTGCTCATTGACAGGTACTTATTTGATGACGCCACATCTTATAATAGGAACTCGAATGGAAAATACCTTTGCGCACTCGTCTGATTCAATATAATCTTCAGTTTTTTGTATGCTGTTTCTGTCAGGCATGATTGTGGGAAATCAATGACAGGTTATTGGGTTGTCTAAAACAGCGAAATCCGAGTTGATTCCACGAATAATAATCTGAGGCGCATTATTCTATTTACAACGACATCAATGCTTGATTAATTTGTACGGTCGTCATCCTGTTTAGCATAAACCATTGTTTACTATCAGAGACATTCATATGCTGGTCTACGGAGTGGTGCTTATCAGATGTACGCAAGTGAACTAATATTTAACAGCTATTTATTTATTTATTTACTCTCCATTAGCTATCTTTGTTCATTAATCAGAATGCGCAGTCGTGGTCTTAAATAGGTATTAGGTAGCTACACGAACGCATCAACAGTAAGTGTAATTTGCAAAATGTAATCATTAGACTGTAGGATATTTAGTATTCTGCTTTGTTTTGTTACCTCAATTGAAAGATCATGAATGCAGAGCTCCAGGCAGCAGTGTAGCCAGTATATGCGTGTTTATTCATCTGCCTTTTCATATAAAATGGAAATGACCTTTGTGTGATCCATACTGTTTGCTCCTCTACATGAAAACGTGCAAGTTCTGTGGTTCAGTACTAGGTATGCTTAATTATGACTATAAACCACTCTGAAGGTGGTATTGGTTTAAAAAATGAAATTCATAATAACTGGTTTCTGTTTCCTCGTCTACCCTTGACATTTGTGTTACATAAATGTATCTGATTTACTTACTGCCAGCATTTCAATCAGTATTTAGCCCCAGGAAATGTTCGAGCTACCTAATGGCAGAATTGCTTTCGCATTGTTATTCAATGGGTTTCAATTATGTAGGCCTACCTATATTTATCTTAATAATTTCATTTCGCACTACATTATTTTTCGATAAGGCACGTACTCAAAGTATGTTCTAAATGTTGTAATTACCCGCACACTATCAAAACTGTGCAGAATGGGTTTTGTGCTGGTTCTGTGAAATTCCAGTTCAATTTCCTAATCACATTCATATATGTGCATACAAAAAGGATTATAGAGTTTTGCACATTTTTGTCTCCTGTTGAATTACATATATGATGAAGTAGCGATTGCATAAATGAAGTATATATTTATTATCATTGTACATATTGTAACCCTTATCAAAAAACAAGTAACACAACAGGTAGAACGCGGCGAGAGTTCAATTCATCCTTGAAAACAATGACATCCCCTAAAATGAGACTTCATTAGATGCATAACTGGATTTGAACTTTTTGCTTGGCCTGATTTTATTTCGATTTTGTATTTTACCAGCAATTATAGTTGGAGTTCATGAACTTGAAAGTATTGACAACAACAAGTGATTACGAGTGGACGTCCTTAGCACTCGGAGAATTTAAATTGAATGAATGATAATTTCTTTGCATAATTACACAAGTTTACAATGTAATTGACGAACTCGACTCAAAGTCGTCATGATTTAATGAGAAATTAATGGTGATTTCTTGTCATCAAGTGCAGCAGCTGCAAAACAATTTCAGTGTAAAAACTTGAAAAAGGTGTATCCAAAAGATTTTTATGCAACGACCAGCGATGTAAATTTTCTCGAAAAGAATTTTAATGAAAAAAGTCATGCATGTGTGCCCTTCCAAGTAATGTAGTATCTATGCTTAGAACATGTAATATATACCATCGTATTGCAGAACGACTGATAAATAGTTCATTTATCATCTGTGAGTAAGACAGTTGGAATTCTGTCGTGTACTCCCACAATTATTGAATTATCGCAATATTTGGTTGTACTTTCAATTAGAGAAACAATTAGATTTTGGGGTTTTCGATGTTTTATTTGCCCATTTTTCATTTCACAACAAGAATCACAATGCATCATCGCTTCTAAAGATTGCCCACAGCGGTAAACCGACAAAGAAACAATAACAATACATACATATATATATATATATACATATTTTAGTATAATGTACACAATTAAGTACACACATTTAATACATTACATTATCAATTATTATCATACTTTAAATACTCAATTGAACATTGAAGATATAATCATTTCATAATATCATATTATAATACTTTTGATAAATACGAAACTGTGCATACATGTACATATAATAATTCAGACTAATTTTAATTTATTCTCCTCTGTAGTAGAACACCATACGTATAGTATAAGTATGTTAGACTTGTTGTAAGTATGTACGACGGCACGAATCAGATTATATAGATGTAACAGTACATTAAAAGCAATATACTTCCATCATTTTGAGAAATCAATTTGCAACGATGTATTTCGCGTACTTACATGTAAGACATACTACAAATGTCACATTAGATTTATAGTGTAGGCTTTAATAATGATGGGATCCAGATAGTTTAATTTGTATGCCTATAGTTTGACCTACGATACTTTTTTATTACACTCAGCATTACGACACGGTAATAATAATAGTATGCCTTGTTTTTCTTAAATATGAATCATTATAACTGGGTACACAGCTTTGAACATTCAATACTGCTATTAAATTTAAACGCTCACAGAATCATTATTAGCACCCTTAACATTTCTGCACATTAGTACTATATTATTGATGATCTCATAGTTGACTAAATACATACATGAGAATACAAATCGATGTACAATGAGACTACACATTGCATTTTGGGGTTAACATAGAAAACTCTATAGTAATTAGTAGTAATTCTTTCGTATGTTGATTCCTGTTTTCAAGGCTCGGCCGGTATGATTCTTTATTACTTCAACTGAAGAGTTTGACGTAAATTGATTTATATACAGCAATATGTAGTAATTACACGCTATCCTACTCCGTATAGGTTATAATAACAGCTTTATACATGGATATATACATCGTGCATCACAGACGAATATAAAGAAATTGAGTATTAGATCTCACATTTAAAGATTGTCTAATATACTCTTGTAATGGGATTCTGTTGCTCCAAAATATGGGAAAGAAAATTAATCTATGTACTATTTATGGAACACTGCTTAGAAGCACATTTTAAAGCTTTTCGCATGTATGTATTTATGTAGAGGAAACAACTTCAATTTCTAGCTGCTCTACTGACAAAACATTCACATTACACAGTGACTCATTAACCAAGATTTGTAATTTGCATTTTCGACGTAAGGACTCACATGGTGACTCATTTACATTCATGGAATTCTATGGAGGTGTCAATGAAAATGCACATGTGACATCGCGTTGCCTTACGATTAAGTAGTAAAGCAAAAGGTTTCCTGCGAACTCAAATCAAAAGCTCAAAGTCAAATCTAA
This sequence comes from Plutomurus gul, assembly GCA_019776185.1. Classification (NCBI taxonomy): domain Eukaryota; kingdom Metazoa; phylum Arthropoda; class Collembola; order Entomobryomorpha; family Tomoceridae; genus Plutomurus; species Plutomurus gul. The sequence continues at coordinate 13,552 of JABASC010001179.1, read as the reverse complement.
CGGAATATTTGCTTGTATATACATTACATGTAATGTGTACCTACTCACACCACATGTATGTAAATAGAGTTTACCGTTAGACAATAAATAAGAATATTATGTATGGGATAAGCTATAGGAACCGTTTCAGATATAACCAACAAACCGTAGGTACAGAGAGACTCATTCAGAAGTGCCATGCCATTTAATGGCGTTGTTGCACCGACCGTAGACACAACTCAGCAACAATGAGACAGACAACTGCTTTTCTACCTTTTTAGTAGTTAGCAGCACGCTTGATGCGTTATTAGTAGTACCCATTTGAAGCCAAGGTCGGCGATAGCAAGTCAAGTGAATCGACTTGAATGAAACGTGTTGAAAACTTGATCAAGAAACGTCTTTGCGTCCATGAGACGCGAACAAGGAGCCGATCAGATTTACTTTCACTGATTGATTGGCTTAGTTTTTAGATAGACACGTTAAATCAGATAGAATATTACGAATGGGCCAGCAATACTATCAATATTTATTGTAGGGACATTATGCAAACACACAGGCCATGCATACAGGGTTATCCATTCCCATGTTCAAACTTTGTCACGTACTTCAAACCGTTGTAGCCACGTCACATTTTACAATGTACTACATTTTTCAGGGAAAATCATGCACGCTATTTGCAAAACTGTTCTGCGAAAAGGTCTGCTCGGAAATTTAATTAATTAATTTTCAGCGAAAAATTAGAAATGAAAAATCATCAGTTTTAAAATTTTACTGACGAATTACTGAAAAATAAGTTACAAGTAATCATGAAAAATGCAACGTTCTAGAACATGGAATTTTAATCGAAAACCGAAACATTCAGAGGTCTTTTTGAAAATCAAAAATTCTTGACTGGATATTAAATAATATGAACAGAAGAATTTTTTGGTAGGATTTTTTACCACAGCACAGTTCCTATTTTCTCTCTGTTACCTATAAAAACTAATAATAATTGCAATTACGATTTAGGCACAAGGAGGATCAAAGCAATGGAATGTAGTAAGTACTTATACAAACATTCATACAAACATATTCTTAAATACACTTACATTGAATGTATCACGTATTTTTATGTGTAATCTATACACAGTACCTATTACATATAAGTACCTACACATCTCTGTAAATTTACTTCTAACATTACTAGTAGCTCTGCTCACCTAATATCACTCATTCACATATTAAAGCTGAATCACAGTAAAAATACTGAACTGCAAATTCCAAAATCCAAACTAGCTAAGTTGACAATCCAATAAGTGCAATTGCAGCCCTATGGTTAGTAAATGTATAGAGATACCTACCTACATGACATTTTAAGCTGGTTGGAATTGTGTTACGCAGCAAAGGAACATTTATTTTTCCAATCGTACTAACAAACAACCCTCTGACCAGACAAGTAAAGATTGCGAATAGTAGTACTATACGTACATCCACTTGAGACAAGTGAGAAAAACAAAATTCATAGTTAGTTAGGTAGTAGGTGTAGGTAGTTCTCTCAATTATACATGGTTAGTTAGGCAGTAACTTGAACTGTCATACATCACAATTTACCATGCAAAGCAGGGTCTCCGTAGTTTTTATTTTACATTACTCTTTCATTGGCAGTTCACCTCATAAATTTTACTGTCAACCAATTTAATGTTTTATATTATAATCATAAATGTTCTACGAAGGAGTTCCTCTACTACTGTGAAACACAAGTACAAAGTACTACAACAATTCCCAAACTCCATAACATACATCTTATATAATGCCTACCATCTAATACAATTATATAACAATCTCTGGATACAATGTACAGAGAGAGAGAGAGAGAGAGAGAGAGGAGGTGATCTTTTTCATTGACAACAAAGACAGAGAGCTACAACCCTTGTGCAACGCACACACAAGTCAGTAGTAAATAGTAGGCAATAACTGTAATGTAAATGTAACGCATAAAGCAACTCCCTTTTAGAACACATACATTATGACTTACATACATTATTATTATACTTTCCTTATACCCACACAAATAGAGCACGAATATACGACGGTGGTGTGCATTGGCAGTGGCAAAGCAAATTGGCGAAAGTCCTTATTAGTTTGTCCTTTATTTTAAGTGAGCCCTCCTAACTAATGAATGATTTGGATTGTATTGAAATGCTCAACTGAAATAATTACAGATAGCATCAAAGCAATCGATTGACCTGCTCTGAAGATTTCTTGCTGCGTACCTGTGTCCTAGCACGTTGAGATATTCTTTAGGTAATATTATAGTCTAACAGCGATAAACATCGGAACACTGATGTGCAGTATGCTACCAACATGATTTTATCAGAGGAGCAATTCACATTGATCAAATTGTAGTTAGTTTTTGGGTAGCCAAAAGCCGTTGGTAGCCGATATGTTGTTGTTGGGTGTGCTTAAAAAATAATTATATTGTCTCAAGTCAACATAACACAGTGATTTTCCACCATAACCCCACTCTCACATGAAATTTACACTTATTGACTTATTGCTAGAGATCAGGGATAAAAACGACCGTAAACTTTTCCTAGAATTATTTTCAATTGACTGCATGTGTACAATGTACATCATGTCTCAGCCCCAATATACGTTTCCTTCCACAGAGTAACCTTCTTCAAAAATGCAGAAAGACAACAATTTCCACAAGATTTCACATCTATGTACAGTCAGCTAAAACAACCAGTTGGTAGTTTTAGCTAGAGGGTAATGTAATAATAATAATTGAATCGAGATACATAGCAGAGCACAGTGTTCGACCAATTGAAAAGCAAATACATCTTTGCGAATAGTAAATAGTAAAATAATTCTGCTATTATAATGATTGTGATTGGCGAAGAAGAATTAGGATGCCTTAAGGTTAATCTTAAGGTTAACGTTGTTAAGTGTAGGAGGAGCCTAGCCAAACTACTACCGTAAGTACCATTCGTTCATTATTTCAATATAATGACAATAATGATACCAGTAAAATCGTATTCATATTTAGTACGCGTGAAAGTGTAATGTAAATATCCGAATATCGACCGAATAACAGGTCATAACTTTGCCTTATTTCGCTTGCGATAGGCATCAGCTTGACGATCAGGTACTTTTGTAACTCGACTTTAACGATGCTACCGTCAATATTCATTAGTAATTAATAATATAGTTTGGATCAACTAAACCTAAATATATGATATTGGTAACTTACATTAGTAAACATTCCTAGCTGTCTTACATACATTTATTTATCGCACGGAAACAATGGAGTACATAAAAAACATCTTTCACCCGAGAGCTTCTCATATAAGCTACAGATTCAGCCTCGTTTCCTAAAAGCACCTTTAACATGTAGCAGAGTAGCGTAGATGCGAACACAATCATAATGTGCAATCAAATGGCACGTTTCAAAGGTATACGTGCGCTTGAGTTTCAAAATATTAATGAGAAGCCCATATTTTATAACACATTGAAAGGCGCTCTATTCATATTCTACATTCTGTGCATGCCGGCAAATAACATTTTTAACTGTGCAGTGGGACGATCTGTCGTGTGATTGAGAACTAGAGTAAACTGCTAAATCGATACTTAGCATTTGAACCAGTATGCTGCAAATTATATCTGGAGTTTTTGAAATTGCACGTTTTCATTATATGATGTGGAATGATGGAATGTAATCTATATCTGTGTTGATATTATTAATTGAAGTTGTTTCCTGTAATTTGCAGTTTATACACAAATTTTCCGCACTTTGTCCGCACCCAAGAGCATGTTAGCCCAATCCGGCAATCAGTGACTCACGTACGAAGCCGATAGCACAATCATTCGAATAAGTTCGAATGGTTTATTGATTGATACTTGTAAATGTAACCACACCGATGCTTTGGTAGTGGACGCCGAAACGATAATATTTTAATCAGCAATCAATAAAAAACAAGACTGAAAAAATCGTTAAAGATAAATCGTTTTTACAAATATTTTTTCGAGGAATTTCACTCCTAATCTTAGATAATGACTAGTGAAACGTGATTTTTCATCACATCAAAGAATTTATCATATCATGCGCGTGATTGGGATTCAATTGCACTCAATAAAAGTTATTAATTAAGTATTAAGTATCTATAATTGCACGTGTGCACGAACTGGTGGCCTAGTGATGTGTGTAAGTATGACAAATACTTGATTTGATTGGATTAAGCTATTAATAATTATTTACTAACTGGTATTACGTGCTTTACATAATTACTACCTACCGATTGCCTATTCTTTTAGTAGGACATGAGATAAATAAGATTAAGTAATTGGGAACTCTTCTTGCTTATTCACGAATTTGGATTGTCGACTAATTGGCTGTTAAAAAATTCCACTGCATGTAGATTTAGCAACGTATTCGAATCTCATGGTCGACATATTTTAAGGGGACTAAGTATTTTACACTAACCATTACATAACAGATCACATAAAGTTTGTTCAATCCTCCTCAAGTGTTTTCCAAATCCACATCAATGCGGATGTAAAAGTGCTTCATTGCGTCAATCTTGCCATGAAACTACATACATATACTAGGATACGGTAGCGTGATTCAGAAACTTGTTGATTTCGCAGGCAGATAACCTATAAAATAAACTATTAATCTCTACTTGAATGCCGTAATTCTCCGAGTTAGATATATATGAACATCTATATTGGACCATGGAAACTTTTCCCATTCCAATGCAATTACGACTGCCTAAATTAACGTATCAACCACAAATAATTGTGTAAAACTCGTTTGTATTACCACAAACGGTATATTCTAGTGTAGGCTGCTATATCTTAGTTCGTATCTGACCTATTTTTGTATAAAAACTCAGTGTCGCATTTTAGAAGCGAAATTGGATTACATAACATTTTTCACTGGATAATACTTGAACCTAACTTCTATATAACTTTCTGTATGCTGGGTGGAGATTTTTTTTCTAAAAGAACTAACTCAAAGTACTCTGATTTAAAAAAAAAAGTTCCTAACATAATGAAGCGAGTCTCCCAGACAAAGATTATTAGGATATTCTTTATGACTCATTTTCTTTGGAATGGTGTGTTATTGGAATGCACCCGAAAAGTTGAAAATCGGAATACACGGTGTATAAATACGTATTTGGTTGAAAAATTATTGTGATTTTGCCCTGAATTGATTGCAACATTTTGTAGTTCTTACACTTTAAGACTACATGTTTACATTTAGGTAGTTTTTTTAAAATCTGAGCTCTTAATAGAATTTTGATTCTATTATTTAAGGATAATAAAGTCCAATATGTGTTACAAATTTCTGGGCTAATTTTAAACTTTCATTTTGACAGAATATGGAAGATAAGTATCCATCACAGCACGCATACAACTGAAATAAATGATGAACTTGATAATCTGTGTTGATCGTTTGGAACGACGCGTTCTCCTGATAGGAGTCTCGTAGCTATTAGAACTATTTTCTTTATATTGATTGGCAGTGGATGAAGATATTTCTGAAGATGTTCCCGGTAGCCCACTAAAGTTACCAAACGGGAATCTTGATCCCATTCGAAATCGAAGATTGTTATCTGTCATCGGAGAAAATATTTCTTCTATACGTTCTCCAAATTCTAAATAGAATTTTGGTCAGGAATAATCATTGGCAGCTACGTGGGACTTCAGTGGAATCGATAACGTTGCTACAGCTAGGCCATATCGATCTATTTGCATCGCGTGTACACAATGCCATCTAATTTCAAAAAAAATTATTTAATTTATTATGTGAAATAAAGATAAATGTGCAAGTCCAAAGTTTCAAAAACAGCAAATATGTGTTTAGCAATCAGTGACAATCAGTTCTCTCGGAGAGGGCTTAACTTGGTAAAATATTATTTCAGTATTATGCATGTTTCGATCGTGACACGATTTCCGAAACCTTTTCAGAAATAATTCATAGAAAGTACATATTTTAATGGTAGCTGTTCGGTTCATTTACCATGTCAAAAAGGGCAACGGAAAAGTACACAAATCGCCGTCACAGAATAAAAAATCTAATCCAAAATCGCCATCAAAATGTACACACGTATACACAGTAAGAACAAAGGAATGCAGACCGTTACCACCTAACCGAGTGCCTATATCAAGCGACAGTAGCAGTGAATGCGAAAAGTGAATAGCAATTGAATCTATTACCACCATTGCTCTACACTTTTCAGTTTTTGAAACTTTGAACTTACACATTTATTCTATAATTTTTTCCCATTGACTGTCTTTTGCATAAAACTAAGATATATAATTAGATACAATAAGAAGAATAAATAATACCTATCCGTTCGAGGGTTGTATTTTTCTACCGTATTTAGAAAATGGACCCCATCAAACCCACCGCAACAATAAATACGCCCTGCAGTCACTGCAACACCAAAACTCGACCTTGGTACACTCATATTACAGACTTTAGACCACTGTCCACACATTGTGTCGTATCTAAAATTCAAAGAAAAGTCGAAATTATTATTCCTGTTTTTCACAAGCTACAATTGTGTGCGTTTTCAATTTTGCTCACCTTTCTACTGTTCTAAGCCAAATCTTTCCATTACACCCTCCTAAAGCGTAGATATTACAGTCCACGACCGCTGCAGAATGAAAAGCCCTTTCCTCATGCATTGGAGCCAATAGTGACCACGTGTTTGTCAACGGATCCAATTTTTCAACAGACGATAGAAAATCATCATCGGCATCTTTAGCTCCTCCTACAAATATTTATTCCTCGTGTTTAGTATTTCATATAATTCGTTTTCGAATCACATAAGATGAATTGGTGAAACCCAAAATTTAGTATTCGCAAAGTGTATTAAAACGTGACATTTTCAAATATTTCAATGGTAAAACCCATTCACCCAACTTATGACACATGAAAAACTAACAATCACGATGGAATGCATCCGAGTATTAAATTATCTAGTCATAAAACCGTCAAAATGGCAAATCATGATTAAGCATACGGAAAAACAAATATTTCTCTCTCCAAAAAAATTTGCATTTTCACCAAGGCAAAAAATATATATTTCATTATCTGTTAATCGAATGGTCAACCTTGAGTTGCTTAAGGCAGCCCCGAATTTTGTGACTAGAAACTTTCAATGAGTTATAAAGCAAATGCTAAAGTAACATTAAACGAACAATTTACCAATGCCTCCGATTGCATAAAGTTCTCCGTTAAAACCAGCCACGGCGACGTGCACCCGATGGTTTCGCATAGGCGTAGTCTCATGCCAAAAATCAGCCTGGTCGTCATAAATCTGCGAGAAAATGTTTCCGTCGATAAAGATATGGCACATTTACATTATACGTACATCTGGCTTAAGATACGCTGGCATGCATGGTGAACCAATTCACATAGTCAGGAGTCAGGGCACTTTTGCAGGTCTTGCAACAAAGCTTACTCTCTTTCTCTACTCGGTATGTTGTGGGAGTAGTGAAAATGCAGTGTAGAGACCAAGGCTTTGATTGTTTTCAGATTGTGCCATTTCAAAGTTCTTTCTACTTTGTTTGCTCCAGTAGTTTGCTAGCTGCATGGTGACCATAGTACAAGCGTATTTCCACAGTCATTGACTAAGCTTACCCAGACTCTTTTTTCATGCTGCTTCGAACCCCTTCCACCAACCAGATAAAGTCTTGCGTTCACCAACGCTGCTCCACATCCATGCACTGAAACGGGAAGTGGACTGAGACATTCCCACTGATTATTGAGCACGTCGTATTTCTCCACAATATTTAATGGGAACCCACAGTCTTGACCACCTGCATTTAAAAAATGCAAAGAAAACTATTATACAAACCACTTTTGCAGCCACTGTGCAATTCTTCCTTGTAAATTGGTAAGCAAATATAACAAAACAAAGTCCAATGGGAGGGACACAAAACAAAACCAACATTTGGCGACGTTTTCTATCTCTAGCTATTCTGCTATACTAAATTCTTTGTTCACTCACTCAATACTATATATATGTACTATTCAGCACTATAGCGCAAGTATACCTAGTTCATGGTTTGTTTGGTATGTATTACTTTATTCAAGTGACAATGCATGCCAAATGATTCAATAAATCATACAGACTCACAATGCTGTCACCAGTCACAAAAACAATATGATTCATTTGAAAAAGTGTCATCCTTCCGAAACATGTGCGATGGTGAAATATCGAAATATTATGAATGAATAAATAGCTAACATCATCCAGCAAACTCACCGATGACGTAAATCGAATACTGTAGACTTGCAACGGCAGGATAGTAACGACATTGTTTCATTGTCGGTATGATGACCATTTCTGAGCTATCGCTGTTGGACATGGATGGTCTCGGAATGCTGCACTAAAAGGGTTAAAAAATAATTCTGGTTTTTATTCATTCTTCATTAAGCAATTAATTAAGAAACGGAAATTTATGATACCTTCCAAGAATCGTATCCCATCATGAAGCATTCAACGTTACTCAAGCTTTGGCCTTGGGATTCGCCACCGATGGAAAATATCACCTAAACAGCCACAGAGAGAATTTACAATCTCGTGAAAGGACCATTTTTCTACAGGCAGCTTAGTGATGTTTTTAGTGTGAAAAAGTAGAACTGACAATCGGTACAATGTGGAAATTACAACTAAAGTGTAAGAAATATAACGAATGTTGCATACATCTTGTTGATAGTAGCACCGAGAGACAGGTGGGTGTGCAAATTGATGGTCAGGATCCCCAATCGCGTCAAACTTTCTCGACAGAACAGAAGTGAGAGAATCTCTGATGATTTTTTCAAAAGAAATATCTCCTGCAAAAAATATAGCGCTTTATTGCAGAATTTGGTAAATGACTGAATGTGACTGTAATTTGTATTTTATACTGTGTCCATTAGATGTAATGTACATGTATATTACACAATGTACACGAAGTAATGTAAATACATGTAGAATAAAGAATAATACAGATAAAACCTAGATAGATATCTATGGATAAAGCTGTAACATTTTGTACTCATTCCGTAGAAGCTAACTAATTTTTCTCTGTGGTAAGACACCGGATAAATTATTACACAAGAAACAGAAACTCAATAGAGTTAGGTTCATATTACAATTTGAAATTATGTTTTAATACCTGCAATGATAGGATGCTGTATAACCTCAATAAGAACTTGAGGCACGATATCTTCTAGGTTGATTTTCTCTAGGAAAGACTTCAAGGAAGATTTTCGATTCTCACTGTGAATGTAGAGCGATTAAAAAATTATATTAAACATTTCAACATGAACTTTATATTTGCATCCTTGAGCAAAATATAACTGTAATTATATAAATGACAAACCTGTCAATATTGGTCCATTCTAGCAAACCCTATTCCAAACAATTTACAGAAACGTTATTTAATTCAGACGGCTTTTCTCGATAAAATCAGGATGACGAAGGGATGTTACAAGTGACGTAATAAAACGTTTCATGAAAATGTATTATATGTTAATATCCAAATGAATTCCAATCAAAATTGCCTTAAGGCAGCTTACAACTATTTCGCTACTGCATTTAATTACTACACATAATTTATCATGTTATGAATGTAGTGCAAACATTTTACTTTGAGGAGCTGTCCATCATTATCACAGCCAAGGTAGGGCGAATCCAAGAATACCGACAAGTAATCAGGAGATATTTGGAGGAACTCTTCCCCCTCACTGACTTCCCGAAAATGTTCGATAGCATATGATTTAGCACTTTCTGCTAAGTCGAGATGAGACCGTAGCAAGGCTAACACATAGACTCCCCTGTCAAAACCAATTTGAAACCAGTCGTTAAAACATATTTTTTAATCGTATGAATTACATAGGAATTCAGCTCTTAATTAAACAAATTTATTTCATTTTTGGAGCTGTCAAAATGGAGGACACTGTAAAAGAACTTGCAAACTTACAGACAAGACGGCGGACTTAAATTGTTTGTCAGCCACCATAGACACAAATTTCGCAAGGATGGTAGTTGAAAGAGATCCGCCGCATCCAAAAGCCCGTCTACGATCGCTTCGTCAATCTGCAAAATCAAAGATAACTGCCTCATAAACATTTCATGGTGTTTTCACCCAGCGGAATTGCAAATAGCGTAAGCTACCCGCTACACAAAGTCTTTTGTGAATACGTAGCACGCGCACACGATAGTTTTAACGTTCATCCCATTTTCATGCCAGGGATTCATAAAAGTCATTGAAATCTTTACTTACTGGCAATTTAAAAGCTAAACGTTCAAGTTACAAGTTGTAACTTACAACACTAAATAAACAAATGTGTTACTTTTATATAAAAGTAAAAAAAAAGTAGTCACTTTGCTAGTGGTACGCAGCATGCATTCACGCTCGCTTTTCAACGAACCCACAGAGATTTACTAAATTTGATAGTAACATATTGTATGTAAGTAGCAGAGGCAAAAATTTCTAGAGTATCTACCAGAAAAAAACTGACCTGAATTTTGCCTGTGTAGATAAAATTGACGACGGCCAACAAAACTTCCGCTTGCTAGAAAATTAAATAAATCAGAAAATATTAAAAACGTGCTACTGAAAATTCACATTTTCTAAATATTGAGATGTACCTTGATATACTACGTTATATTGGAAGTTGTAACGCCACAAAAACCCTTCATTCCTTTTCAATACTAATACCACCTCTAGTTTAAAGTTAGGTTAGTTCCAGGAAAATAGAATAATATATACTGGGTTAGTTCAATAGTTAATGGCCAAAATTTTTGGCTCCGTAACGGTGTCTACCACTTTTAGTGATAAAAACTATGTTTACACAAGTTTCCCCATTGATGATGTGTGGGTAGCTTGTATGTTTGCAATATTTTATACCACCCCGGTGAATACTAGTGATAAATGCCATTGTCATTGCCACTGCCAAAAATTAATGTCGTTTCATCCAAAAAAAACCTACAAACTAACCAAATATTGCCAGTTTATAAAATAAATTCTGATTAGTGATTTTGTAGTATCACAAGCAAGCCTAACAATAAAAAGTAATAGATAAAACATTTTTTAAACCATAAACATACATTCATTTACCCTAATTGAAATTATTTGCACGAGACTGTAAATATGGGTTCTTTATTCAATAGGAAACCCCTTGCAAAAAAACAAAAAGGCAGAAGACACTGATTTGACGGTTGAGTTGTTGCCCCGTTGCCCCTTTATATCTTTTATATGTTAAGTTAGGTTAAGTTAAACAAAGTTAGATTAGTCTTAATATATAAAGGGGCAACGGGGCACCATTTGAACGCTTCCTAAGTTCAACCGATTTGACTACAATCTGGATTATTTTTTAGTAAATATAATGCATGGTAGGTTTGACCTGAAAGAAATTTATTCCTAAATCAAATAAATCTAGTGCTTTAGTTAGTAAGTTTACTAAGCGTACGAGCAAACACTTGGTAAAAACCAGTTTTGTAATTACTTGAATTGATTACTGTTATAGTATAGACAGATTTATACGGTGTTAGTGGAGATGTGTAGGTTGGCTTGCCTGTGATTAAATGTCAAGTACAGCGGTGATTACCTAGTGCTCAATTTAGGTCATTATATATTGTAATTAGAATACAGAATTGATTAAATAAAGTCATCGCACCCTACAAATTGTTGTTAGAAAGTTTCTTAAAATTATTATTGGATTTTGTTCTGGCAATATATATAAACGCTATTACTAAATATTAACACCACTGCACTAACCATATCATGGAAATTCACGATTCCATCTTGAGTTTCCTTAAAGCCGCAACTGAACATTTTCCTGTCCGAAAGAGAAACAAATAAATTACATTGCATGTTTCTACTGAAAGAAGCGAAAAGTTTCCGCTCGCTCACATAACGGTTACACATTTATTCGTCAATTATGTGGGCGGATGGGGGAATGTTAAACTTGGTATTTGTGTTTTCACCGAAAGTAAGGTGAAGCTGCGGCCAGCACTGAAAGAAAAAAGAACGATTATTTTAGTTTCAATGTTTCACTATACCAACATATTTTCAAAGTGTATATCCATCACTTAATTTGCTGAAATATGCTGAATATAATTTCTACTTATTAATAATTTTTTGTTAGTCATTTGTAATAAATGAGGTTTACATACAGACTTTGTGAGCAGGAAGTTTTGTTGAAGATGTTCCTACACCGAGTGTGACATCACAAAGTGATTCATCATCTCGCATTGATTTTAAGGTCGCCAATAATTGACTTGACATTTGAGCGTCGCATAGTTCTGTTGGGGAAAAGGGTCTGTTTTATTATACATTTTATTTTATGCCAACGTGTGTTTCTTTCAAATGAAAATCCTCGTACCTCCGGCAGCTGATGTCGTCTCCTCGTCCGACTGAGAATCTGGCCTAGATTTTTGATGGGATATCCGGCATAAGCATGTCTTGCAGTCACCAACATTTTGGTTTTTGGACCACCGGCTGCTCATTATTCACAGACAGCCTGTTCTTTGCTATTCCATTATTTCTGTAATATCATACATACAAGCATATTGAGAAAGCTGTGTGACACGAAACAATGCAATATCTCTACGGACATTCCTTTTAGAGAAACGGAACGCAAGATATTAAAATATGTTTTGACCGAGCCCAGGGAAAAATTGAATCTGTTATCTCCAACTCAACAAGAGACATTGCGGGTCAAAATAACGTTTTATTGGATCGTACAACAATGCGTCGTGAATCGCGAATGCAAAATCTCTCACAGGAAAAAATTTCAAGGAAGACATCGTGTATTCGTGTATCTTAAGAGAACGAGATAGCTGATCGAAGAATTATGGTGACGATATACGCTTTTGGGAATGTATGTGTTTCACGGGGACTTCTCCGGCTTCGGATCGCAATAAGTTGAATCTCTCTCTAGCAGAGAATTCCAATAGAACTTATGATTTATAATGAGGACGTCAATGATATTGCTGTTGAGAGTAAAATTGCTTTTACACGTTTCTACGTTTACAAAATATAAAATAGAATTTCGTTCCAGTTTAATTAAATAACCTGCTGCCAAGCTGCGAAAATATTGACAAAGTTTGCAGGCTTGTTCAATTCGACAGCGTCATGAACCAATCACAATAAATAATAAGCTTCAACCTTAACGCTTTCGTTGCTGGTTCAATTCAGATTTAGCTTGAAAAAAATTCAATGTACCAGCTTAGAAAAGTTTTGCCTCATTCAAGAAATGGCAATCATGATACGAATTTCAAAGCGTATTCTACATACTCAATTATATTTTGCGCAACTGATCTCGAATCTAGTTACATATGTTCTCCAAAACCTATATAGGATTTAATAACTTTCTCTATGTTTACTGTAGATTCTCGCTATAAGTTTAATCAGTTAGAGAGAGAGAGAAATAATGACAGAAATCATAGAATTATATCTCATACTACACATTCAACGTTGTCAAGCTGATCATCCACTAATAATAGCTTACTAGGCTTTATTTTCGTCTTACAACCATTGATTTTTAATGTTGACTGAAGTGCTGGAAATACTATTTCACCAATAC
>JABASC010001178.1:0-26340 GCA_019776185.1 Plutomurus gul | reverse complement strand
TAAGTTATTTAAAACAACTAAAGCTGATAAATCAGAGTAATTAATTTTTAATTAAGAAATTCAGTTAATAAAAATAGGTATAAAATAGGGGCCCCTCCCAAATGAATCAATCGACTCAATTATGACGTTAACATTAACGAATTATAACGTTACGATTATGTGTTCGCCGTTAACTTACAATTTTATTCATTCATTTTTACTTTATATTTTATATACTTTTAAATATTTGTTCACCATTTTATTTTATAATTTATGTTGGCATGGAAATTCTTATGTAATACTATATTTGAATACCTTTGATAGTTACATTATACACTTTTTGTGTACACTAATTGCCAATTTTTAACCTTTAAGGTGGAGTTTAAAATCCACTGGGAACACCAGGAGCCCTATCTAAATGCATGTTAATTTGAAGTCCTTTCTGGCAGTGAAAAATGCGTTAGAAATTCTTGTAAAACAATGAACTAAAATTTTTGCATAAAAGTTGTATTTTCAAAGTTGGGAAGAGCCGGATCGCGATGCATTCACATTTAAGTAAGCTAAATTTTAAAACAAATATGAAGCCGTTTGCGTCTCTCCTTGGCACTAGTGCCAGAAAGGGGGAATCATTCATCTTTTTTATCATTGATGTCAAAATCATATTTGACGTCAAACTACTGTGGTAACATTGGTTTTGTTCGGTATGTACAAATATTGATGACGAATAGTAAATTATCTGTTGATTGTGTTACATGACATGATGTAATACACGCATCCGATGCAACTTACATCGGATATGAACGGAACTGACAGAATAATTTCTACAGGAATTTATATCAAACGATTTTTGACTCAAATGGAATTGTTCCCAAGCTCCCATTGACAGTCACAGTAACACTGAACACTATTTGTAATTGATTACTTACTTAGCTTAATTGATTTTTAAATATTAAATTCATTTTCATTCTGGTTGTACGTTTATATACAAGTCAAATTCTGATCAAACAGATAACTTTCTAGCTGTCGGAACACAAGCTCACCTTTAGTGTGAGACACATAATACATATTACATACGTGTAATAAGAATAACGTATTCAATGAGTATCACTATATCATAATCTTGTTCAGGGAAATGGGACTACAAAGTACAAAGATTACAAAGATCACATGTACATACATTGAAAAAGACGGAAACAGACTAGCGATTGAATTTGGTCTCAGAGATATTTAGTATCAACATTTCCAAATTCCTTTGGTTGATTCCGTGCAAATCACAAATCAGATTTATTATATTAATGCCAATATAAAATATTGCCATGTGGACAAATCTAATGCAAATTATAGGAGAGTATACAAATGTTTGCACCGGTACCGCTGACCTGTGCTGTCGCCCATTCTGTTTTGTGCAGAGAGGATCGTCTGTTCCTTCAACTCCTCGTTGCTGACTTAAGGATGTTTTGAAAAGGGGGTACATTGCTTTGGTCTTTGTTTGTTGTCTCTTTATATAAAATAGTATACATACAGCAAATATGGTAGTTCATATTAAGGGTTTCTTGTAGGAATTTCCAGGCTCAACAAAGGGATCGTTGTTGGTACACCGGTGGTACACTGAAGGTATACTGTGTACTTCATTTACACCATAATTAAAGCACGTGCCTGCAGCTATTATCACAGCGCATCGCATCCCGAAGTAGAATTTATAATATGTGGCCCAGCAAGCGCGAAAAGAAAATCGAAGTGTCCTCTCTATGGTCTCATCATTTCATTCCGTCATCATCCGCCGAGCCGATCCCCTCTATATGTGTTCGTGTGTGTTTGCACATGGGAGTCTCCCGGAGCAAAGCACATGTACGCTGTACTCGGATTACGTAAACTCTTCGTAAGATAATAAAGAATTGAGAAAGTATGTGCATTAAATATCTCTGATGTAATAAAAAGCACATTTGTACGCACACGCGGCCATTGGCTAAAGGTAGAATGAAACGGGTCTTGTGGGTCAAGCAAAACTCAATATCTGATAGGAAATTGGCGGGCCGAGTATGCGAAAATCCAGCAAATGTTGTTGTTGTGTGAGTGAATTTGTTTTGCTGGCTGCACGTTGTTGCTTTGTTTTCTGTTGCTATAGATTTTGTACTTTCGTTGCGACGTGGCATGCTGACTATGACTATTAGCCCTGGGCGTTGGGGAAGGATGGACCGCACAAAAAATACAATTCAAGAGTGAGCCTCGTCTTTTCTATACACGGTGGATAAAAAGCCAAATGTGAGTAGCAGCAGCGAAGGGCACATATTTACCTTTCTTTTTTTTCTCTCTGTCTAGAAAAATTTACGGGAAACTCTTACGTAATTATACTCTAACAATTTGTCCAGATTTCACTTAGTTGTGTGTAAAAATTCAAGTATTTTTATTATTGTTATTCAAAAATTACGTGCACTACTAAATGAAGCAAAGCAGTAAGTATAGTTTTGGAAATCCAAGAAATTAGTTCATTGTTGTAGCATCTAAACGAGCATATTTAAATGATGTGGTATTTCTATCATGGTTATGATAGATCTGTTCTCTTTGAGAACACGTTGTCCCAGTATTATATCAAGCAATTATGAGTCGGTCACCGCGACTATCCATGAAAATACAAAGAGAAATATGTGTCCACATGATTAAAATCATTTTAAGTGTGTTATTCGTGAAGCATGGATCTTCGTATGATTTGGCGCATGCACATGAAACAACGACATCAATGCCGTAAATGGCTAGTTCGAAAACCCGGGATAAAGACGATATCTTGCTGGAGGGGCGGACGATGATTAAAACGAACTCGTACACTAAAACATCAGAGAAGTCAGCAGAACATATGCAAACAAAATTTCCGATGGGGGTTTGCTTAAACGTGTAATATAGTCTGACACTATAGAATGATAACAATAAGTACTTACAGAATGCGTAATAAGGATCATGTAAACACAAGGAAGGGTTCCCTTGCGTCCTGCGTGCTGCACAACGCGGTCATAAAATCATCCTTTGTGTTCGTACTACTACTGTGAGACTCGTACATTTATGCTGAGTTCAGTATACGTATGTATCTACAGTCCATGAAGCAAGAGGATTAAGTCGAAGCCAGAGGTGAAACTGCTCCAGAGTAACACTAAAGATCCAAGGTGGTAGTCATATTCATCCTACTCCTACATCTTACTGGAAAATTTTTTCACAGGAAGCCCAACAACTTATTCTCAGAAACCACCAATGCAATGTACAACAAAATCTGGATTATGAAATGATATTATTGGACAGAATTGTAGCTCACATTTGCTATTTTCGCTATAGCAATATTTTAGCATCAGACTCGTGGGCTTGTCCAATCGTTACTTTATCGTTAATGTCGACCACATTTTCCGTTTACATTTTGTAAATTGTATAATTCATTTGATTTTCACTTTCTTGGGACTTTTTCTATTAATTCTTATGTATAGATAAATGTCTAATACAGGACTATGACTACATATACCACGTTTTTAGTAAAATGGTTGAAAATGTTTCAACTAAATCGAATTGAAATGTTGTAATTCATCTGGTCTACACAAGATAAAACAGGGATCTGTTGATTTCATTAGTGTCAGCGTCCCGTGTCCCTTCACGAGCTGATCATTTGTGGTACAGGTTCTCCGAGCTAGCATTAAAGCTTCGCTCCTCCTATTCCACCAGACAGCGGCAAGGATTCCGCATTATAACACACAAAAAAGGCATATTCAGACTACTTTTTTTCCAGAAGTACTGATTGTTATAAGGTGAAAATTGTATGGACAGTATAGGTAAATAAAAAAATGATTGTTTCGAATGGAAGAAGTGATTCAACTTCTTAGATGAGTCTGAGAAAATCATTCCCTGGCTCAAGCAAGAAGTAGAATGCAGATTTTAATTTCGTTTCGGTTTATATAGTAGTCATTTACAATAATCTTTTTGTTATGCAACTAGAAGTTTAAAATAAGTTGTTTGTGACAATCAGGTTAGATAGAATACTATTGGTAAAATTGTCACGCGCAGTCTAAATTACAGTTTACATTACATTATTTCGGCCCATTACCCACAAGTGACAAACTTCTCTTTGTAATCGCAGGGGACCTTTTTTAGCGAAAAAATAATAATAATTTTGGCTATTTCAAAAAAGGTATACGTTAAATATTAAAAGTCGGTTTGGTTTGAACTTGACAAATCCGCCACTCCCAGGTGTCTCGGCTTCCAGCTCTAGCTGTATCACAGTATTCTTGTAGAAACAGAGAGTTACAGGGTTTCCTTCCATCTCCATTCTATTCAGCAACGAAGCAAGCCAACCCAATTTTCAAAATCCACGTGTGTACGAAAAACCATGTGTGTGTAGTGTGTGTGTGCACAATTTCAAGGCGTTGTGTGTACATCTGTGTACGCAAACCACATTAATGTATGAGCATTGCAATGTATCAGTAAACAAGTAACGTGGTAAATTGCCATCACCATTTGACAGTGAAGCAGCAAGCCACCCTACAACTTACATTCATAGCAATTATTGCATTGTTGTTTTGTTTTCGTATGCTGCTGCTGCAAGTACTTACGTATAAAACATAGATAATTTATATCACATTGCATGCATCGAACACTGTTTGTGGATCAGTTGCTTTCCTGTCGGTGGCGGTGGACTGTTTGCAGCGCCTTTCTTATAATCCTGTTGAATGTCGACATTTTTTTCGTTCTCTGAGGATATTTCAAATTAAAGTTAGAATTTCTCCGCTATGGCCGTACTATGATGTTTGTAATACGTCGCTTAGGGTTGAGAGTTATAAATGTGTATTGTTCCAAGCCCTATTAGGATATAGATTATGTGTGTGTGTGTGTATAGTGTGTGTTTGAGTGTGAGGTGGAGGGAGAGAGAGAGAGAAGATAGAATAGTGAGCACAATTATTACATATATACTGCTAGTGACTGCACTAGTAGTGAAGATTCGAGAGTCAGTACACTAGTAGAGAGAGAGAGAGAAGCGATGTGAACGATCGAGGGTAGATGAAGGACAAAAGCATGGTAGTTGTTGCGAACGCTGATGTTGGCTAGGGAAAGAGGGATTGGAGGGGAGTCTTGACAGGTCGGAATCCCATTGGCAGTGTGATGTTGAGCGTGGAGAACCTGAGCTGAGCGGGCAGCCGCGGGTTTACCTTCTCCAAAATAAGTGGTCGACTCTGATGCTGCTGGTAGGAATAGGCCAGTTAGGCACATTGTCTACAGACAAGATACATCGACGAATCCGTGGTGGTGAAACAGAACCAGAGAGATAGAGAGACACACAGAAATCTTTCTGTTCAACATTTTTACAGCCAACACCAACATTCCGAATTCATTTGTCCTTTTGTTCTTTCTCGTGCCAAATGTCGTGCAACAAGAGAAAATCCTCTTTGCAGCAATAAACGTTTGCAATTAGAAATTCGAATCGGTGGCTCGAACCTGCTAGTTCAGTTGGGAAAGATTTCGAAAGAGTACTTGTATCTATAGCAGAGAGGTTTTCTGAAAAATGTTTTTTAGTTACGCATCAATAGGTATTGATGGAAAGAGGCAGCAGTAGAGGAAGGGAGTACCACGTTTAGAATATAGAAAGGCATAGCATAGGGCCACAGATACGCGAGAGAGAGGAGGAAGAACACAGTTGCTCTGTCACAGAGTCAAATAAAGACAGAGAACAAGTGAGACCCAAGAGATATACAAGTCGATATCGCACAGCCAGCAGAACACTGCTCTTACAACAGTATATTTTCTGGCAGATAGGCAGAAATAGAGGAGAGCAGTGGAAAAGTGGAAGATAGTCAGAGTGAGTACAGTGTATTCGAGTGCTCACTATCTCACATGCATAGTATTCTTCTGTGTTCTCTGTGTACACTTCCCAAAATTCGAATCCATCCACTACAGCCACGAATACGTGTTAGGGCATGTTGAACCGAGGAAATATTTCGATCCCGGTTTTCCAATATGTTTGCCTCCCAATCCCGAAATAAACAGACGTAGAAATTACCATGTTACATTTTATTAAATTGATATTAATAGTTTCAAAGTTGGACATAAATGTTTTCGAACTGTAGAAATTAGGTTTGGAGGTTATAGGAAAGTTTATTAAAGTTTCAGCAAAATAAATACAGATTTTTTGATACCATGAGCAAATTTCAGGATTTGGCTATGAGATCTTAAACAACAAAGATGGTCTCTATTGTCATTGTTCAAAGAAGTTTGCTGACAGCAGTTATTATATTAAGGCTATCGAATAGACAGTGTTTAATAAGTACATGGAATCAGTGGAGTAGGGAAGAGAATATTAAGTAACACTTCACTTTACTATTATATCTCCCTCTTGTTTTGAAAATTAGACACAGAGGCAGATTAGTTTTTAGGGACTCTGACGGTAAAAGTTGGCAGTCTACCACAGTTTATTCCAGGGTTGTAACCGCACTGATTTAGTTGTTGCTATAAAATTGAAGTAGGATGCAACAAAGCGGGTAGAATCAAAGTGGGAATCATTCAAATCATTCCTTTTTTTTGGACGGTTGTTATCAAATTGTAAATTTTATTACCGAAATATCGGGACTGCCCAAGTCCTGATACTTGGAGAATGGAAAATCCTCGGTAATTCTGGGATTTCAGGATTCGAAATCCCGGGAACACAAGCGCCAAAATCCCGATACTTCCGGAATACAAAGTCCTCCCTAATCCCGGTATTTCGGGATCCCGGGCACGCATTCCCTAATACGTGTACATTTGCTACTACTACCAGTGCCAGTAGATATAGCTGTATAAAATTATAGTAGGATCACATAGTCGCATATACTGGTGTTGGTAGTGGTGACTAGGCTGTGTATATGTATGCTCTGCTACATGCACACATCACACGAGAACCAACTTACATGCAGAAGAGTTTAACTGTTGGGATTGGATGTAACCCAGAAAGCAAGGAGAGTCAGAGTCAGAGGAAAACACAGGATAGGAACGTTGCTGGGTATACGTTTTATAGTAATAGTGTAACGTAGTTGCTCCATACAGTCAAGTTCAGTTGGTTGAGTTCGTTCAGACTCACCCACAGTCCAAGTTCTCTGTGCACCGTGCACAGCTTTATTGATTCGACACGTTGGATTCACTGCTTCTCTTCTGGAGTGTTGGCTGACTGACTTTTACATGTAGTTGTGTACGAAGATTGGGTAGTTGGCGATAGAAAACGAAAGGAGACGTACATTAAATCCGAAAGAACCGAGAGAGCGAAAAAGGGACGGGAGAGAAGAAGCACGCTGCTGGCTGCACGAGAATCGGAGAGAGTTCATACAAACCAGTAACTCCGTGAAACTATCCAACAACACCATTTGTACAGAAGGATTGAAACTTTGCACAGTAATTTGCGAGAGAGAGAGAGAGAGACAGAGAGAGAGCTAGGGAGAAGAGACCCCAGCGCAACGAACAGCTTCAAAGTTCTATTGTTGACTGTGTTGGTTGGGTCGCTCAAAGTTCACCAGAACCAGGAAAAGACAAGGCACGTTGGAAAGTACATCATCCCAGCCAAATAAATAGAAGAGTGACTGAGTTGGGTGGTTGGTGGGCATTGTGTGTGTCATCGTGTGTTTCTGTGCATTTTATGGCCGAGCCAGTGACTGAGAAAACACACGAACCTCTTATTAGAGAAAATTCTTCTATAAAGAAAGAGACAGAGAGAAAGCGAACTGGAATTTGACCTTTGAACCTCTGGACATATTCAAAGGGTTAGCATGCATGCTCCTTACGTAACGCACAGTCTTCTTCAGTTACAATTTTGGGCCGGGACCAGTGCAGCAGTCACACACATCGTGGACCCAGTGCAGGGCCTCGTTTGTTGATGAGAACGTAGCAAGGCTAAGGCTGCACCCGTCACCAAAGCAACATTAGAGTTCCACAATGGAGCACATGGAAGTCTAGCGGATTCCGTTTTCACGGTCCCTTCACTTCCCCAATTGTCACTGCTGTTTACTATTTTATATTTTCATTTCACCTTCTTTATTTTCGTGCCCACTCGACGATACCTTATCAACACAACAACAACCCATGTCACTGAATTATTTCCTTTGTCCTTTGGCTCAGTTCATGTCTTCACAATCACGTATCCTTCTTTCAGTCGACACAGTGTGTCCCTGAATCCGTGAGGAAAATCAACAGCAGTTCAACAATCATTTAAAGAATCAATATTAAAATCAACCGAACGACGTAAACAGTGACAACGAACGACTGACTGCCCGTTTACTGTCGTTGTGGTGAATAATTCGGCCGGTGCTGCTGGTGTGTGGGAGTGGTGACTGCAGAGGTCTTCAAGTTTCTACTGGTGCCCTTCTGCTAAAAATTACAGTGAGTCGTGGCTCAATTTTTAATTTTCGTTAAATGTCAACCACAAAATTGTGAATGGACACAGGAGTTTCCGCCTGTGTCGATTACGACTCTATATTTGAACTTGCATGTCTCGAACGTGTCAATAAACTGTGGCCCCCTGTGTGACACGGCACACAATCTCTCTAATAAAATAAATATAAAAATGGCTCATCAGGACTAATAACAAAGTCGTGCGTCAAAAAGTGTCATTGACGACCGCATAGACAAGACACATTCGAATTTTGACAAGTTTCAAACTGGCTTCTTCCATTACGCATCGTTTTTTAATAACGAGTCATTATCAGTTGTCGTTGGCGCAAATTCTCCTCTGCTCCATCATTAATGATTGTGCAGGTTACATAATCATCCGAATCACATCGTCGAAGATTTCTCAGAATTTTTCTTTTATTTATTTCCTCTGCATCTTCCTTGCAGAGCATTCCAAGCAAGACAAATTTATGAATACTGGAGGAAGAGCATACCAAGGAAATCAGAAAACCCTGCTCGCCATCGTTCGCAGCTACTACAAAGTCACACTGCCAATTTCCATTGACTATTCCTTCGATTCTCTATTGTGACAGAAGGCCAACGGGAGAAAGCCAGAACCCAGCATTGGATTTGGGCAGTGGCCGTCCGGGTAGTTTCAAGAAAGTTTCTTCCAACCTATGATGGGACTGGAAACACTTCTTGAAGCTGCCAAATACCTGGAGTATAAAGCAGAGGTAGAAGCACGTGGTAAGTAATGCACATGTTTTTATGTCACTCTTTACATATCGTTTAAACTGTAAAATGTACATTTTATCAGCGTCATCCATTAGTAATCGACGAGCTTACCCACCATCCCTGTCCTGATTTGTGTACTCATCATCAGCTCTCGCAGTCACACGACAAATATTAGATACGTATAAATTACTCACACACACACACAAGTCCTCCTCTCTTACCAACTACTACAAGCCTATCGTGTACATAATATACCATCGTATTAATATTATATACCAGTGCCGATGTAAATGTAGGCTATATGGTTTGGTCGCAATTTACATTTACTTGTTTAAGTCAAACAACAGATAGCTTTATCGCAATGCATTCAAGTGCTCAATATCTACATTTTTCTCCTGTCCTGTTTGTATTTTTGTTCTGGTATTATTAGTATTTATCAATTAAATAAGCGCTCAAGTGGGTAAGCAAATGATAACGAGCTCATAATCGAAAACCGTCGTCGTCCTATGCATGTGCACAATGTTTTACTGATGATACAGCAGCAGCCACACGTATTATTAGGCCTACCACTATTCATTATATTTATATAATAATATTAGAGCTTGTGTTTACGTGCAAGAAATATTTAAATTCAACGAGATAGCTTCATTACAATTAGCTACTAGACCAACGATGACAAAAAAGGCTAAAAAAACATTCTGTATCACCACCACCCCTTGTACTCTTCATAACGATTCTGAAACGGATGTCACCTCACGAACACGTTGAAAACAATTTGTCACAATGTAATGTTAGTAAGCTACTTTACTCATATCTCTGAATAATATGTAGTGCTCCGATCGAGCCAAGCCACATGTCGACCATAGTCGAACCGCTATTTTTGGGCTTTTGGATTGGGTTCGAACACAGTTTTATTTATTATGTCACAATAGGTTCAGTACAAATTAGTTCTGGCATTCACCTTACAACATGACATTAAGAGCACAGTTACATTCCCGATGTTTAATGTTTACATCTAAGTCTCTATTCCCATTACAAGCCGAGTCGTACCCAAAGAAGATCCAGTAATTACAAGCTCATTATAAGGATAAGGAAAGAATAAACTTGAAGCAGATTATAGTGCCTTCTAGGACACTGTACGGGCTCGAAGCTCGTCGAACTTTTTCCCTGCCGAGCCGAGACTCGAGCTACCCGAAATGTAATTTTTACATGTTAATTTCAAATTTCTATATGAATATGCAATTCATTCAAAATTTACTTAATGAAAGGAATAAAATCCAAAATACAATATTATATTGCCACTTAGAACTAATTTCAAATTAAAAGTAGATAAATTTTGTAAAATAAATTTTCGGTAGGAATATTGTTTCCTATATTAGCACATATTTTTGGTTTCGGGCTACCTCGGTTCGACGAGCTTCGGATTTAACCGAGTCAAGCCGGGTTGGGACAACATTTATCACAGTTTTTCGAGCCTGGCCGAGCCGGGCCAAACCCAGCTCGGCTCGGCTCGATCGGAGCACTAAGGTAATGTATGACAGGAATATCGCCAAGTATCACATGGTCTGTACTTATGTACATATAACATTCCAATTGTAGTCTCTCATCGCCACTAAACGTCAATACAATAATAATATTTCTCTTCATTATTACGTTAGTACTGAATACAATTATATTTCGATAAAGTCAAGGTGGTATCTTCAAACTGAACTGCGTGATTGCTTACTCCGAAGTGAATGGGTTATCAGGGTCGCAATTGTTCTACCAAAAGTCATAGCAAACCATGGGATCAGTGGCTTAGGGCCACACACTGAACTGAAGCTCACTCACAGCGTAAATTTATAGTAGTAGTGTGTAGTATGTAGTTTTGTAAATCAGAAAACCTGTTTGTACTCTACAACGCATATTATACGTGTACTACTGGTACTACCGCTGCCTACGGTTGTTACACCTACTACTAAAGATAGCACACCATGTAGGACATTTCAGCAATTAATAAACAAAAAAGTACATGAATCGGCCCTTGCTCTTACTACTTCTTCAGTCGTAGTGTGAATGCGCCCTTGTCGTAATGTAAAGATCTCCAGTAGTTGTCTGTATGTATGAAATGAAATGTGGTGTTTGTTTGCAGAAATGTATGGAAGAGTGATTACAATGACCTTTTTGTCGTCATACCATCATCATCAAAGATTTGAACTGAATTAGCACTTTGTACATATGCACAGCTTACATATTCATGATGAGCTGGTCTTTTGTGGCAGATTTTTGAATTTAATTTGCGTTCGTAGTAGTAGGCACAATAATTCTTTACTTTTATGGTACGCCAGTAATACTAGGAATTGTGACATCAGTTCAATAAGTGCGGCGTACTAGTGGGATTACAATTGTTTGCGATTTTAGATAAAAACCGTGGTAATTCCATTGGACTCCCTATCAGTGAATCATTGAATGTGACTTGAAAAATTACGTCATACATGCAAAGATACAATATGTACGTGCACATGGACACATGCATTGGCACGGTGTACACACAAGGCGCCTTTCTGTTGCAGCAGAATTCACAACTGTCATAATAATAATAATAATATAATGCATTTTGATCCCTTTCGCACTCTCGAAGCATTCTTGATCTGACCTCAATTCTGTATCATATTGTTTATTTTACAGTTTCAATTAGGTCCCAAAATGTCTGTGTTACTCTCTCGTCTACTGACTAGCCACAGTAAACCTATATTATTATATTGCCGCTAATGGCATTTACTACTACTAATGGCAATGACAGATAAATGACATGTATCACCTTTGCTGTGTATTCGAAATGTACTGTATGTGTGAAGAATTTTTAAGCAGCCTTTGACGCTGTTATTACGCTGTGCACAACTGCACCAGTAGAAGTAGCCATCGAAATATTGTTATTAATGGCCACAGAAGAGAGGAAGAGGTAGCTAGCTTCAGCGAAACGGGGGAGTACGTACAAAGGGAGTTGAGTTGTTCTCTAATCTCCATTTATGTTTGCCTGAGTGAGAGCTAGGCTGTTGTGAGCGTAGACCCGTGTGTGTATGTGTCCCCTTCTCCAGAGTATGTAGGTCCTCGCTATTGAAGCATTTTCCGTTCAACTTTGCCAGCTGGAGTCACAGTAGAGGGACTGTAGCAGCGTGGTTGATCTGTATGTATTCACGTGACGCTATTTTCAAGTAAAATTTTGTGAAAGAGGATTTTTTAACATTATTATTCATTAGAGTCACAATCAAATTCCTTCCAATCGAGTTGAGTGAGATGGAGAATTACTGCTGTAGGTATGGGAACACGTGACGTTGACAGCACTGGCTCTGTACGAAGGAACTTCAGGATAATCTTGTTGTTAAGGTCGTCTGGCAACGAGTCAGAGATAGCACACCATATTTCTCGTGCACTATATCACCAATAACATGTAGAGTGGGCTGGGGTTGGTTTGGGAACAAAGCGTTTACGTACTGCATACACGGTTGTAGAATTGAAGTATTATTATGAGGAACGTCCTGTGGTTGTATCAGCATCAGCAGTACCCCAAGTTTTCCATACTGTATAGTAATAATATCTATAGCGATCTAATGACTTTCCTATAAGAGTGGAAAGAAAACGGCATTGTTCAAGGTGCACACTGAGGACACTCCATGAGGATTGTTTTGTTTTCGACGGAAACATTGAAAACCTTGAAAACAGAGTTTCGACAAGTAGAAATTAAATTAAATGGATACTACACAATTGGTGTTGTGATACTTCTACTTACATTGTAAGCACATTTTCATAAAGTGACTAATTACTGTGAACCTTTCTGCTCTCTGCATTCTGTGTGCACTATTGGAAACATGTGGAAAAGGGTTTTGCCACAGTCCAAAAGACAGGTTTACATTTATAGTCCACTGGAAAGTGTAGGGGAACGTAATATTGAAAGTGCCAGGCAAGCAGCAGACCCAGCGTCTGGAGTATATATTGATAGACTTCTGCTGGAGATAGCCGGTAGTGATATATGTATATGCGTGGGCAGAGAGCTTTTATCCATGGAAAGGCTCGGGCTTTAGCCCGTATCATTCCGTTCTCCCAAATACAACCTGGAGTCAGTGGAGTCGTCTAGATCCACAGACTTTTCTTCTTGCAACGGTATCCTGTTACCTGCGCATTGTACTATATTCTAAAAGCATGATTGTGATGTAAGTTCAATGAATCGGTTCTTTGCATTTCAGTTTCAATGCCTACGTCAGCACCATGTCTCTCTTTCCGTCTCTCTTTCTCTGTTGTGTGCACGGAGGAAAGAGCCCGCAATTTCATGCAACTCTTGTACACAGACCAGTATTTATTACATTATGCTAAATGATCGTGTAATGTGAGTAGTGGTGTAGAGTGCTGGTGGCAGGCAGAGAGTAGACTACGGTAGACTCTGTACACAATCGAATGTATCGAGCGTTTCGTCTCCGGTCGTGTGCATTGCGCACAAAATTCTCATACAAAATGAGAGCAAAGATGATGTACAAGAGAATTTTAAAATGTGTTTTCAGTTGTCAATGTGTTGTAGGCTACAAATATGCTAATTTGGGGATTTGTGTTTGTATAAATACTATCTTTGTGCAGTTTCTCAGCACACAGTACGATTTCAACGGATAGTTTTTGTTATAGGGCCTCGTACAGATAAAATGGTGGCAGAACATGGATTAGAGATTGTATATTGTAAAGACTTGATCGTTAGTGGAGAGTTGTGTTGGCTGTGAATGGAAAATAGAGGATGGTGGTGGCAGCGGTGGTGGTGGAAGTGCATAGGTATACACAGAGATTCTATTATTATTATAGTCACAGGGAAATAGAGAGAGAGAGAGAGAGAGAGAGAGAGAGAGAGATGTGGTAGGATGTTGGATGGAGCAGGAGGGTAGGATATACAGAGGAACGAGAAAACAACTTCCGTCGGAATAGTGGAGCTGGAAGCTTTTTCCTGTGAGTAAAAGCCTCTTCAACGATTCCCCATCACTTTATCTCGATTTTCCAAAGAGGGGGATATAGGGGAGTCGTGGTATCTGTAGCACATGGTGCGACCATATGGGCGCCCTTTAACATGAATAGCAACGAATTTGTGGCCCGGTGCTACTGTGCTACGTAGGTAAGCCATGCTTCCAAACGGATCAACACGTCATCTCTATTTTCTATACACACTTCTGTGATCAACATTAAAAACTCAACTACCAGCTAGAAGAACTACTGCCAACTTTTACACGCAGTATACCATTAGCTGCTCGTGTGCTCGTACTTTTTAGGCTGGACATGGTGAAATTCACACGAATATGATGGAAATTCGGATTTAGCATTATTGCGAGGGTCGGGTGTTATTTTGTATGCAAATAAATGTTTGTAGAATTGCAAAGTTTTCGTTGTTACAAATGAATAGAGATTAGCAGGAGGATACAGCAGCCCGTAAAGGTGGTTGTACGTGGGATTGTGTGTTGAAAGTAGTATGGAGGACTATTATAGGAGTGAAGAGGCAAGTATTTGTCAAAACGTTTTATTTGGCAACATTTACTTGTGAACCGATAACTGTGGTCAGTTATCTCATTCGTTGACCAGAGAGTGCACAAAACTGTTGTGTAGTTGTTCAACATGCTGCCAGCAGCAGCAAGAAAGCAAAGAGTTGGGCTTTACAGATATCATATAAGGACTCGAGAAAGATTCCACGTGGACGGTCATGCCATGCTTTTCTTCTAAAGTCGATAAATCCAGTTTTCCTCGAGTCCATGAGCTCTCTTGCACAAGCGCCAGCATGTATTGTAGCCATAGCCTGTAGGTAGAAAATAATATATTACATGCTATATGCATATAGGGTGCTTGGCTATGGTGTGCTTAACGACGTAGCAGCTAATCCCTGCTGCAGTCGATTCTTCACTTAAGGGTCGTGTTACCAGATCAACGACAATAAGGCAGTTTGTAAAAATACCTAAGCAGTTGCTGTATCAAAGCATATCTTAACAACGCCTGCACTCACATCTCACATGACAATCGGAGCTCTGTTGTCTTATATATGCATAAGTATGTACGATAGTGTATGTATGTATGTCATGCTAATACAGAGTCAAGGCAAAATGTTTTTCATCTTTCATGCTTAAATTCCGTCTTTACGACTGTCCACATTGCTGCTCTCTTATTATTTTTATTTATTATTGTAAATAATGGAATGCACTTCTTATCTGCACACACAACGAATAAAAGTTTTTAAAGAGAGCAGCAGAAGCAGCAGCAGGCGAGAGAAGCCATGCGCTTAATTTGCACACATAAAATGCTGTAGTTCGTTGTTGAGGGTGGACTCGAACCTTCTATACATCGAATTTACATTGTGGCCTACTATATAGTTAATAGCTATATGGCTAGCTACCTTCACTATTTATCTCCATGAATGGCGATACGTACTTAAACTGGCATCAGCGCACACACAAAAGAAGGGTTAAATTGTGAAAGTATTTAATTTCTGTTTTTATGTTTGCTTCTAATTGACACAGAGTTGATAAAGAGGAGTTTGACGATTGCTTTCGCTTGGTGGCTAACTAACGACATGCAAGCATTGGACAAGTGCGATTTAATTCAATGCACTGCTGCTCCTACGGGTACAAGTGTGTGTGTGTGTGTGTGTGTGTGTGTGTATGTGTATGAGAAGAAGGAGCGTATATAAAGCAGCAGCGTTGGAGATTTTTGTGTGGTGGTGGAGGAGAGTACAGTGAAAGGATTCGTGGCTGAGCTAACAAACTGACAATAAGCCTGGTAGTGCATGTAGTGTGCACATTATGATGTAGCATCTCTCTCCATCTCCTTTGGTTGGTCTTTCATCGAGAGAGCTGAGTTTTAGTTTTGTGATATGATATGGATAGCGATGAGGATGACGCCGAACCAAGTAGTTTACCAAACCTACACAATGAGTTAATGACCTTTGCAAATTTCCTCCATTTCAGCCTGATGGCTGGTTATCCATCGGGTTAAGAAAAGATAGCATACATTACATAGAGAGCCGTAGTGGTGGTACTCTGCACGGACCGAGTATCGCATGGCTTCGCAATATTAAATATTCGCAATACACACACACACACACACACACACACACACACACACACACAGTGTGTTCTGCTGGCCTGGCTCCTCGTGGAGCAGTCTGCGAGCAGCTCTCTCACAGAGTTTCGTGTGTTGTGAAACCAGTTGTGTAAACTATAGAGAATGCGTGCTTCTCCGTGTCCCTGTATACGACTATATACAGATAGCCCACATACATACCATTATATTATGATGAATTGATTTTTACATGCATTGCTATACTTTGTAGTATACATATATGTGTGCTTGCCTTTTCACTCCATTACAATTAGCAGACATCTCTTTTAGAGTTTGTTATACATATATGCAGTGCGAGTATGCATGATGACGATCGTGTGCGAGAGCTCTCAGTCAGTGCTCTGTATTTATATGTATTATGTGAACATGTGATGAATATGATTCATATTCAGACCTTTAAGCTCGCTCAAATACAAAGTTTTGCTTTTTGTTCCTTCAGACTTTTAATTTGTAAAGTATCTAATTCATATTCTGTATGTATGCATTAGATATACACGTACATGTGGCTCCTGTTGTAGTAAATCGATGTGGAGTGTCGTTTTCGCTAATAATTCTACCATGTGCTGTGTGTGCATCGATGTTATTGGTACTGGAAGAAACGAAGACGGATGGAAAAACCTCTGTCATAATTGCTAGAGTTGTGGTGGTATAGTGTTAGTACTATTTTTAATTTGGCTTCTGTCATGTCTGCTGCAATACAACATGACGCAAAAACTAGAAGCCCGTGTGGCTTGGTTTACCGAGAGACAGAGTTATGTAATACTTAGTAATAATACTAGTAGGTAAGTAGGTACCTGGAGGAGAAGTATGGTTTCGGATTGGCTGTGCACGTGGTGGGTGTGTGAAAACCTCTGAACTCTTTGTGTATAATACTATGATGCTGTTTCTGTTTGCCCGCTACTTGCACTCTTTCATTCTAGTTAATCAGGTTTCATTATGGTAAGTCCATGGAAATTATAAAAAGAGATGCGAATCTGAAAACGTGTGTTCATAATACATGAAAGAGTAGCGTACGGGGATCAAACGTGAAAGGGAAAGGAATACCAGGCACCGCAATAACGCATTGGGTTTTAAGTTTTGCCGCCCCAGCTTCCTTTTTCTTGTGTGTGTATGTGTGTGTGTATGTGTGTGTGTATGTGTGTGTGTATGTGTGTGTGGTGATGGGGATAATCAATCGGTGAGGTGAGGATAAATTAAACAGATGTTAGAACCTCCCATACAGCGTTTTTACGTTTTTTTACCGGGGCACCACCATAGGTCTTCAATGATTGCTTTTAGAACCAACCTTAACCACGTTGTTTTGTGCATGGCACAATGGTTTGTATGAATAAAGCAATAATAAAAAGTGTACTAGAAGTATGTGCGTTTCCTTCGTTTAGTACGTTCAGTTCATAGGACACTCAAAGACACTCATAGTGAGACTGATGCAGAAGGGGCAGGGGCATTAGTGTGCTAACCCCTTCTTCAAAAAGTGTCTCATGTACCTCTGGCTCAGCGGGTTGTCGTTGTTCGCATAGATATATCAGAGCAATCTGGTAAATGCACACTTTGTAAGGGTCATTTATTTTTTTACTGTGGAGATGCATCGCGCACATTATACCCTGTGAGAAAACAGAATATGACTCTAAGCAGATACTTACCTAAATAAATATTCGAAAATAGCATCGTGTTTCTCTTTCCCCTGTTGCATTATTGCACAACCCGTATACATACTTTCATATTCGTTATTCGTTCAGAGTAGCAGCATTTTTTCCCCAAGGGAAAACTTTTATTTTGTTTTGGCAAAAAAATTAGGGTTTATGTTGAGATGTGTTCCGGTTAAACTTGAAAAAATTGTACATCTTGTTGGGCTCGGAAATCGATGATTTAAATAAGATTCTCTGTGAGTAGTCGGAAGCCGGAGGAATTTAAGAAATAATAAAATATATTTCGGTTGAATTTTTTTACAATGACAGAGCAAGCACCATGGTACAGAATCTTTTCTATAGTGTTGATGTATTGTAACATGATGAACTTTTAGCCGTGGTGTGATCATCTGTTTCGATTTGGAATGTCACGAACACTTAGTGAAATTCTCATCCGAGCGAAATTAAATGAACTTGGGAACGATAGGACGGATTAAATTCGCAGTAATCACTTTTTTTACAGGAGAGGTCAACTTTCAATTACATTATCGAACTGTGCAGAGAGTGAGTTAGTGAACAGTACCTATGTACATAGTTGTGCATCTTTATTAGTAGAGTGTTTATATATAGACATGGTCACATATTGGATGTGATGTGCTCACACTGGTGGTTAGGCAGAAAACGCGTGTATAAATCCATCCGTACATCTACCTTCTCTGTTCTGTTGTGACTATTTATTGTTCCTTTACACACATTCTATATATGCTGGTGCTAGGCTACGCTCACCACATCACTTGTGTATTCTGTTGCATTCTACAGAACAAGTTCAAGGTCAATTTCACGTGAATTGATAACATTGATGCTAAGTCCTTATGCTCACACATTATCAAATATCATTGCTTTTCTAGTTGTTCCGAACCAATGGCATTCCCTGTGTATTACTAATGCACGCACGACGCTACAACTGTGTAGTAGAGATGGGACCTGTGCATGCAATTATAATCTACTATGTGGCAAATTACTGTTGCTCTCCGACTATTGTCAAAGTCACTTTCCAAATTAGAATATGTGTTGCTCAGCTCCCAGTCAGTCACACGCAACAATCGCTCAGCTACTATTTTATAAAAATTCACTGCCAACAACCGCAGCTGTAGTAATTTCCCATGCTCATATAGCCAATTCAAGTACAAAATTCTAAATTATATTCTGATTATAATATTGTTATATTATCCGGTAGTATATTTTCGACCATTTTAATAATTGTATGCTTAAGTAATGGTCTGATTGCACGGATCTCCTGAAAAGACGCGCAATGCACTAATTATGAGGGCAAGTTAAAATTTCACTGGCTAATTTGATCCCACTGCCCTTCACTCACTGTCCATCTACCTGAATAATATCTCACTCGACACATTTTAATTGCATGCATGTAGTATTAATTTTACAACCTTAAGGTTGCATTGTGCGATTGTTTGACGCGAAAAAAGCAGCAATCGCGCACTGCACCTTTCGTCATGTTTTAAGTTGAATGCATATATGTTACAAGAAGTTGGGATGAGGGCAGTGCACCGGTTGATTTATTTTGTTTCTTCCAAACGAAAGTAAAACTCTACTGCTTACCTGCCTGTATATATGTATTATATGGGGGAGAAGGCAAATCAGTATGTCATTCATGTTAATAAACATGTGAGAAACAATCAGGACAATTACCCTTGCTGGTTCGTCTGAGAAAGTTATAGTTCCCGGAAAAGGTGGCACACGTTCACCTCTCTCTATGTACGAAGACTGTAATTGTAATTCACATAATGGTGTCATGACATCATTTAAAGGAAGCTCGTAAATTCATTGCTGCGCTAGCTGTTGTGCTCATATGGCTGACAATGTGATGCAAATGAAATACATTAAGAGTGTTTGTATGACATTAAATAAAAATGACAGTATAGATCGGCATGTAATTGATCGTTTATCCTAACTGCCAGCGAATGTTCATTGCAAATTAATGTCTTGACTGTGTATGTCCTATTTATTAACCTGCTCTTATATTAACAATGCAATTATCAGTGGTAAAAATTATAAAAAATCGATTGTATCTTATTATATCAGAGTGCAGCCAGCACTGCACTTTAGTCGAATCAATACAAACACTTTAAATGTAATTAAAAGCGATTTGACATGACACTGACAAATACGCAATACAATGTATTTATATACAAAAGTAGTTATTAAGCGGGTGTCCAAAGTGTCCATTTTACTTTAATATTATAACATTGCACAGAGTGATTCGGTTGTTTTGGTTTTCGTAGCGTGATCAGCAAAAACATTTGTTAATA
The DNA here is from genome assembly GCA_019776185.1 of Plutomurus gul. Classification (NCBI taxonomy): domain Eukaryota; kingdom Metazoa; phylum Arthropoda; class Collembola; order Entomobryomorpha; family Tomoceridae; genus Plutomurus; species Plutomurus gul. The sequence continues at coordinate 6,179 of JABASC010001178.1, read as the reverse complement.
AATAGTAAAAAGTAGTGGGTAATAGTGCACCACTTTATTACTTGGGAGAGCAGAGCGGTTGCAACAACGTAAAACTATTATTTATTTTCCCCATCCCCATAATACGTACACCATACCAGGCACACTCATACACGTAGAGGAGCACGTGTACAGATAATTCGTTTGTCTGACAGCGTCACTTCACTGCAAACAATCTCTAATTTTAATTTTAATCCTAACATTTCCTGTCTGTGGTCATAATTACGATGCAATGTGCCCATGATTGTTGGCATTTAAAATTCCTATACTTTTAAAGGCAAAAATTTCGCTCTCACAAGTGAAATTGGAGCCTCCACTACACATAGAATGTTACTCCCCATTATTCCTCCCTGCTGTTGGAGTCTCGCAATATTTTTCGCTGCGAGATACCCACTTATTCAGTTTTTACAAGCTCAGCTTAAATTTCGACCCATCCCTCACTTAAATTTGTTGTGCTGATTCTCTCTCTCTCTCTCTTTGAGGCGATGATTCCTCCCTAGACTCCCCTTCGCATAACTTTGCCATGGCTTGGTTATTCTGTATTAACAAATCCGCGAACGCAGTGCATTGGACAGAGAGAGAGAGAGAGAGAGAGAGAGAGAGAGAAACGAAGCCAAGTCATCGGAGTGGTGAGCACGAGAGAGTGAGAGGAGATGCTGTTGCACTAGTGTGTTGCTTGTACATGCACAAGTACAACTCATGCATGTATCTTCCGCGCAAAATGTGTAAATCCTTTGGAAAAGCATATCTACGTGTTGTTCAGAGGAGAGCACTTACTTCATCCTTTACTCCCGCACCCTATACCATTAGATTTTTGCATTCAAAGCAGCCAGACGATTTCAGCAGAGGTTATTCGTACATTGATGTGTTTTGCTGATGTTCTGTGTGCACACTCTCCTCCGACTCACTTCCAGTCTTAGTACAGTCGACTGTTGTTGTTTTGCTACTCTTGGGTGACCTTTGACTAAAGCGAGTGTTTATCCTGATTGTAAAGATATTTCCAAATGCGCACTTTACAAGTTCTTCTGTATAGTGGCTTCGAGAGAGAGAGAGAGGGAGAGAAGAAACTTGCACACAATTCTTCATTATTAGATGCCTATTGCACGTACAGAGTTGCTAGCTAGTACAGTATACAGAGAACGCATACCTCTACCCATAAAGGTAAACGTAGCACGTGCAATATATATATATATACGACAGAGAATCATAGATACAGTTGACGGAGAGAAAAATTAACATCCAACACAACATCATCAGGAATTTCTATACCAAGTGTTGTTTACCCTTATACAGGCTGTCAGACAGATCATCGATACTAAGTATTATTCTCTTTAGCTGTTGTTGAACGATTGTCATATAGTAAAAGTAGTAGTAGTAGTGGCAGTGGCAATGGTTATAGTTTCAAACAAAGATTATTTTTATGGTTTTTCATTAATATTAACATTGGCTGTCTTGGCTGTCTAATGACGAACAGAGAAGTAGCATACGAATTTGCATTAATAACTCTTTGACCAAGTCAAGTCGAGTCAAGCAAATTTGCCAGCGCTAACAACATGACGTTTGCTTAAAGGATAGTATGTATATGAGGTAGACGTCAAATGACTATTTACTATGTAGCAGAAGATATTCGCGAATGTCATGTCAGCCATTCAGTTTTAATATGAAGATATGTACATGGAAGGTGGTTATAATGTTCAGATTGAAAGGTGGAGGATACACACACTGCCGAGAGAGAGACAGACAGACGGAATATTCGTTTGTTGCGTTGTTGGTGTGTGTGTGTTTTCAAGCAGGGAGTGTATTGACAGATTAGTGTGTACCAGTGCAGTGTTATGATGGGGATTTCATTCATCTCTCGGCTTTGCCAACACGTACAATGTGTGTGTGTGTGTGCCAGTGTGATAAGTATTAGTATATGCAGTTCTATTCTAAAAGTATCGTTTTCACTGCTCAATCGACCTATCGATATTCTTCTTCTGCTGCTGCTTCTTCTTCTTCAGGTTACCTTTTTTACGTGCATTTTCTAGACTATAGAGACTTGTATGACTTCTTCTGCTTGTTGTTGTGCTCGCACACACGGAGACCTTCGTCTTTTACCAACAAACAAGAATAGTGTTTGTTCTCTGCGGTCGGCTTCTTCGAGTGATGCCTCCTCCTCTCTCAGGTGAACTTCAGATCACTCTTCTCCCAATCTTTTGTGCAACCACATCTTCTGTTGTTGTACATGATTAGCTGTTGTTGTTGGTGGTGGTGGCATACCCTCCACACATATACATACATGGACACATATGGAACTATATATATAGTCGAATCGTCACAATTATTACTACTGCTGCTACATGGAATGGAATACGCGAGGTGGGTTGTGTAAACTGCTGCCATTGCATGTAGCACTGCATAATCTAGTAAGTACGTAGTGGGAACAAATTGTGGAACTCTCATGGTGTCTCTTGATGCAGATGTGTGAAGTTGCTGCTTCCAAGAAACAATGTGCACACAGCACAAGTACACGGTGATCTGTGAATGGAAGCGATATTGTTAGTTTTTAGGTGGAAATCTGTAGAGCGGGTGCCCTTGCCTGATCGTCTGTGAAACTAAAGTGATTTCTTCACTTCGAGACTCTTAGACTATATTATTACATGGTTCACGCAGACAGCGAGTGCTCTACTACTCTTCTTCTTGAAGCGATCACGTCAACAAATACACCGACGAAAGATCTCAGACGATATTCTACGTCTGTCTCTTCGGTCTGTCCTCGATTGTCCCATTTTTATTCATGGTTTTTCTTGAGAAATTCCAACTGACAATCTGACACTCTTATTTCCACATACATTTTGTTTTTATATCGTCAAGACAGGACACCGTTACTTCCTCCAGACAAACGAGAGTAATCATATCCTGTACTGTTCTACATTCACAGAGAGAGCGTCATTACAATAATCAGATATTAATGCTGATTTACAATTCGCTCAATGTTGTGGAATTATACGACAATAGTGAAACTGCTCTATTCTATTCTCTACGTTGGGCTGTAATACATATATAAAAAAAGGGGGAAAGCGCCTCTGTTCGTCTGCCGCGCATCATCATCTCATGTCACCACTTTCCATAGGATTGCAAATGTCAATCTTCTCTGTTTTAATTCCATCAGACAAACTACGCATTTGAATATCAAAAATTGCGGTCTGCTATAGTTAGTGGCCAATGTTTTTCTTTTCTGTTTTAAATGCATCTTAAGTTAGCTGAACTTTCAGGCGCTGCAGTTATCCACAATTTTAACTCCAATGCTTCTGCAACTGTTGCTCTGCAGGCAAGCTTGTAGTCTGGGCACTACGGACACGTACGTATATTACGAAGAGGAATTCTTGGAGTTGATACATATACGACATACACATGTAAATACAACGTGACTGCATATATATATGTAGATACGACTGAGATGAACCTTGAGTCCAGGAAAGGGTTGAAACACAAAGTAACTTTTGATTCTGATTACGAAATGCACATTGATTATATACATATTTATTATTAAACGCATGCAGGGATTAGTTTGAGCAGAAATTGTTAAAAAACGAGCATTGTATGTGAATAACACTTGTTAGTAGTAGTTAGGCATCCAGGGAGCGTTTATTGCGCAGATAAGCCTACGTTTATTTAGAACTCGATTGAAAGAGAATCAGTACGTGATGCGTGATTTCTTACCCTTAAAGGTGTTACAGATATTCTTACGATTACATGGAAGCGTACAGACCAGAGACGGTTTTCTCACAGAATTTGCATGATTAAAATGAGATGCACGTCGTCCTTCGAGCAACGTCCATAATAACCGTTTTCAATATACATTACACATAACATTGTTCTATCAGGCAGACACTGAGTGAGTGAGTGAGAGAGAGAGAGAGAGAGAGAGAGAGAGGTGTTCTTGAGAAAATTATCACCCATTCAGACACGATTGTGAGTGAGAGAGAGAGAGAGAGAGAGAGAGAGGTGTTCTTGAGAAAATTATCACCCATTCAGAAACGATCGTCGGTCTCTGTTGATTACGTAATAAAGGAAGCGCCCCCACTGATGGACTGCTGGATAATTTTGTTCACAGCTACATACTGCTAAATAATAAATAGCCGTGTCTGCTCAGTGTGTAGCATTCATATTAGCCAAGTGCACTTAAATGTTCCACGAGTGAAAAGATACTGCTTCTTCGTCGGTCCTTTCAGTTCAAATCTTTAGATGACATACATTACTGACACTAGTTGAGTTAACAGGACGTACCCGTTCAAATATTTTTGCCAATAGGTCAACGTTGCTGTTGTGCACTCAAAGACACAGACACACATTATGTTATGTCGCAATGCTACTTATTATACACTACGATATACTGTGCTGGCTATAAGCTTCCACTAACTAAGTAAGCTTTCACTGTTAATCCATCGTGTCTTTGCTCTGATAAGCGGTGTACCCAATGAGTAAAGGAGTCTCTACTCTCACAGACTGCCCTTCGGGTGGAAACACACTTCTTCCATCAATACCCAAGAAAAAATGGATCAAAGACTTCTTCGAACTAGGTACAAAAATATTTATCGTTTTCATATATTCCTAGTACTGCGTACGTCGTGCACGCAACTCTATGGGTTTTTATGCTCATTTATTTGTAAGTGTGCAGCCCTGCGTTGCTCCAAATTACCAGACCTTATGCATTTTTTTAGTGACCACCTTTTGAAAAAGCTGTTCACCCCATCCATAAATTGTTCTGGAAAATCCTAATTTTAAATTGTCAATAATCATAATATTGTTGGCAAAAAGCTTGATTTTCTTTATGACTACATTTTATGTATTTAAAATGAACTTATATAATCATTTTCTTGTTTTAAAGTGTGTATGTGAGTAACCTTACTAATCCATTAAGACAAAGCCTATAAGAAAGGGAAATGCAAATTATTACCTTGTTGCATCAAGGATGTGACCGCCCCCGTTTCTTCTTCGAGTGCATTACAGTCATTTGGTAAATGGTCTCATACATTTGCGTATTCGCACTCTGTGATCTGATTTTACGTAACAGTAATACTCACCTGTATTATCCCCTAGTCGGATGCATTTGATAGTTATATATCAAAGTATAAATAACGCTACGTCAAAAACATAGGTTATGTAAACTTTGGGTAAGTATTTATAATTAGAGTAAGAGATCAATTATTATAATGGTAGCAAATTGAACACACAAGACTAGAGTAACCGACACACTTTCAAACATTCGTCATTGAACGTTTAAAATGTAAGCAGGTATTCGAAATTCCGCGTATTGTGGATGACGCTGGGCTATCTATTATGTATATCAGTTTTGGAAAAAGATTATAATTTTACGGTTGGCTCCATTTTCAATTTATTTGCAGGTGAGAAGGGGTTTCCAGATTTGCCTAGCAATGGTACTTCCCCAGTGCCAACTACCAGTCATAACAACAACGGATTTGTTAATCATGGAATTGTCCCGAACGGAATTCACTATTTGTCACAGGCGGCTTTCAAAAGCCATCACATTAATAATACCTCAACAAGCCTCCCAAGAGTACCTGAACCTGTGAATGGTTTTAAAATATCGGCAGACCATTCCTATCGTCGCATCAACCAGTCGAGCCAGTCGCCAACCTTCGATTTCAATGGAGGGACCAATCGAATCACAAAAAAGTATGAAAGTATTTCATTGACAAGGTAAAAAGAATTAAACTTTTTTTTTTATTCCTAAAGATATTTCTTTTTTTGCGGGGGAGGAGGGAGCATCTAGACAGTTGGCGGTTTGGTTTATAGCAGGCTGCACTAGTTGAGAATTACTTCATTCATATGTTAAAAACGTAATGCAACTATGTGGCTCATATAAAAGTCTCATTATTCCAACTCATAACTTCAATTAATGAGTTTCACTATATTAAAAGGGCTTTTTACTACTAAATGTGGATTTTGTGGAGGCTCACTGCAAACGCTTGAATTCTGAGATTACAAACAAGAAGAGCTTTCTTTTCAAACCGGTTACGTTTCATAATCCTTTATTTAAATTTTTATACTTTGTTTTCTATACGAAACTTACAGCTTAATGACCCACGTTGCTTCTCCAGAGCTCGTAAGTGCGTTTTCAAGATAAATGAGCTTGTATCACGTTAAAATTAAAAAAT
>JABASC010001177.1:0-26342 GCA_019776185.1 Plutomurus gul | reverse complement strand
ATTTCTGTTAGGAACCGTCCTGACGAGCTATATTCACAGCACAACAATACAACGTTGTCTTGTCAGCGGGTGCTAATTTTACTTTTGTATCTGCTAAATTGGCAAAAAAGGGCAGTGCACAATGCGAGTTCTACTCGTCGAGCCTCCAAACAGTCTAGCTGATAAGAATAACAGTAGAACTAATTTGCATAACAATGGGCTGTATAAAGGAACAGGGTCATTATTTCTTGACTTCTACTATAGCCCAAAGTAGGCAGAAAAACTTTCCTTTTTGGAAGAAAAGGAAGTATGCGAATTTTGCACTACAACTTGCAAAAATCGAATTATATCTAGTGCTTAGCTGAATTTCGAGGGGGGGGGGTTGAACACGTAAAACCCTAACCCATATCCACCCTTGAAGCCCACCATAATCTCATAGAAAAACACAAATCGTTTATTCTTGTGATGGTGATGGTATGAACAAAGGTGTGAACATTACAGAACATTGATATGATATAACGTGTGTAGTGCGTATGTACATTCTTTGGAGCGGGAAAACAAACAGCTTAATAAACCCAACACGAACCAACATCAACACATTAAAATTATCTCAATTCTTCCATTAAATATAAGCAATTTACCCTGGTTTATTAATCAATATTTTCAATGTCAAGAAACTCATTCATCAGGTTGGAAATTTCATTTAAAATTACGTTCGAGTCTCAGGTAATTAATTTCAATTTAATTTATGATAGAAACAATATTGCCAAGACCAGAAGACCATTATCTGCTTCAACATTCGAATTGATGTAATTTTAATTATGTCAAATTTTAATTCGCTATTGGTTCTAATAGTTTTGATGTTTTTTAATGCAGAACGTTAGCACACATTTATATGACGGCATGAGGTGAAAATGGCGAGCAACAGATTTCGTGAAAAACAAACTAATTGTAGTTTTTGTTGGAGAACTCTTGGGAAAAATGGAGGCACAACTTTGGAGAAAAAGTCTAGTTTTCAATCACAGCAAAAGACGTTCTGGGAAAAAATAGATCTGTGTTTTAGGCGGCATTTAGCTGGAGATATACTTAAAAATGGTTTCAATTTATCGTGCTCTTACTCAGGAGATTCAAATGGAATATCGGAGAATATGGACAAATGCATTTTATGTGCCGTTTGTTTTGAGTCTGCACAAACGTTGATGAAATTTAATACTGAATTGGAAACGATTGAAGAAAAAGTCAAGTCGTTGGTGAATTGCATCGCTAACTTTATTTTGTCATCTCGCAAACAAACGACGACTAAAAGTGTTTTGGAAGATTCTGGAAGGAAAAATAAAAAAAGAAGCAGAAGTGTCTCCACCGATCTGCAAGATAGTGAGTTTAGCATATCTGAAGACGAAAGTGGCGATTTTTTTTCCATTTCCAATAATGAAGTTTTCATTGTCGTCAATGTTGACAGTGGGGGAGTGGAATATGAACCCGAAGAAGTGTCTGATTATTTCACCACAGAGCAAGAATATGTTCAATCGAATGAAATTATTTGTGATACAGGCATTACAGAATTCAGTAACGAAGAGCCTGTGGACGATCCGATCATTTCTTGTGAAGCTATATTAGCAGATTCTCCCTCAGATGCATTAAATGCTACTAACCAGTATGACAATTCAATTTTTGCATGATGGTTAATTTTTGTGCTGGAAGCAATCCATATATATTTTCTGGGTCCTTATTATTGCTCCGCCCAATCCTACACATGCTAATTTGAGCTAAACTTTATGAGGTTGAAACCCCAGGATCCAGGGTGGGGTTTGGGGAGGAGTTTCCCATATCTTAGCTCCGCCTACTACATGTCCCCCTATCTTACGCAAGTTATATTTCTCTGTCGAGGGGGAGGGTTGAATATCTAAAACCCTAACGATCATGAGGGGGTTGAACACATAAGACCGTAACGCCCATGTCTGTATGTAGTATAATTTTATTAAAATGTTTACTAACAATAAGTAATAAGTACACGCCATTATCTGTGTATTTTTCTATGTACTTATTGAATTTTAAAAGTTTACTTCAGCTGTAGAAATTGAGACTTATTTATATTATACCTAAATGAAATGTGTATAAATTTTATACACATCCCAATGCTAATAGATATAATCCTGGAAATTTTGAAGCACGTTTTATCGTTTAGAAAATTAAACCCCCAATTGTCCCCATTGTCATACTTGTAATAAGAAGTATATATAATTACTTCCTTCGTTACAAATCTGAAACATTTTCTTACACATACTTCATTTATACTTTTAGGGGGCAGAATCGCTTGGATAACAATTTCACCGAAATTATTCGACCGGTCTCTACTAGTTCTTCCCCATCTGCATCTGAAATACTCCCTGACCAAAATCTGGTTGGCAGCCCTGAGAGTGAGAATTTTTCAGCTCTATTTGATTCAGGCCCAATATTTAAATTGTCGTCATGCTTTCTTACAGTTACACAATGCATACATTTTTTCTGAACATTGGAAACTGACTGTAATTTGTTGTGTCTTCGCTTTATTTTTTAAAGTTCTACCATTGATGGATTATAACGGTCGTTCTGTGTCTTCTCATTCCTCTTCGTCTGCCTTTGAATCCGACAAGTTTCCATGTTTTGTTAGTAATCAAATCCTAATGACTCCACGGAGAATCAGCCATAGGTATGCCTACCAAATTGTCATGCAAGTTCATATAAATAAGTAAAGTTAAGTTTATTGAGAAATTGGAACCATTAAGTTTTGAATATTTTTGTTGGTTTGTAGGAGTGGAAGTGAAACTTCTAATTCCGATTCTCTAGAGAGAGAAATGTCAAGAAGTACTTCCACACCAGTGTCCCATGTTTGTCACTTGTGCAATCTAGTCTTCAATACCACATCAGAATTAATTTATCATGTACGGAACACCCCACATGGTCAAATCAACACAAGTGCTAGTCCTATCGGAAATATTTCGCATCAGCAATTCAACCAGCAACAACATCAAAACCAACAACTACAAATGAGAGAACAACAGCAGAGGGCATCGAAAATTCAGGATTTAATTCATGAGCAACAGAAACATGCCCAACACCAGCATCAACTCCACCAACAGATAATGCAACGGCAGACACAAGAACAACAAAGATTACAACATCCGCAACAGCACTTCCAAGATCAGCAGATAATGCAGCAACGCCTTCAACAGATGCAAGAACATCAGCGTATACAACAAATCCAAGAACAACAGCGCCTACAACAGATCGCTGAACAGAAGCGCCAGATTCAGGAACAACAGCGCCTACAACAAATTCAGGAGCAACAACGCCTACAACAAATCCAGGAGCAACAGCGACTACAACAAATCCAACATCAACAGCGTCTCCAGCAAAGCCAAGAGAAACAGCGGCTTCAGCAAGTGCAAGAGCAGCAACGCCTGCAACAAATTCAGGAGCAACAGCGCTTACAACAACAGCAAATGCGCGAACAACAAATACAACAACAGCAGAGGCAGCAACTGTTGCAGCAGCAGCAAAGATTACACCAATACGGGCTCCAGTCTGAGCCACCTTACCAAAATCACCAATTGTCATACAACAATCTGATGCCCCCAAGACCGCCCCCACCACAAGTGGGAAGCTCCACTGTGCCTCTCGGGTATATTGACTGCAAAATATGCGGTGCGCTCTTCACATCCGTCCAGACTGGACTGCTTCAACATCATGTGCAATCTCAACACCCACAGTACGCCTCCCAACTCCATCCTCAAACGCAACAACAACATTCACTGTTCTGCCAACTTTGTCGCATGCCTTTCGGTAGACTGGACGACCTGAAGTTCCACGAATGCGTGGCTCACAATATCCCCATAAGGTGTGAAAAATGCCCCCTAACTTTCAATGCTCCAAATCAGTACCAGTTGCATATGGAGTGCTACCACTCATCGTACCCCTGCGCTGCCTGTCCCCCACCAACGTATCCATCAACGGCCTCTTCTTCTCTCAACGAAACTCACCACCATAGTGCTCCACCCCCTTTGGTGCAATCGGCGCAACTCCAAAAATCTCCATATAGTAATACTCCAGCAAATACCGCGATGACCTTCAATACAAATTCAATCATTAAGATCGAATAACGTTATGTAGAACTTCTCAGTATTGCATATTCAAAAGGCTGCAGCTCCACATTATTTTTGCACGATAAGTCTGAATAAAAATATGATATTACATTCTGTCCCTGCTGCTGCGAATCGGCATATATGTAAATTCACTGTGTATAAGCGTACAAAAGGTAATAATGTCAACTTCATAGATGGTTCCAAGAAGAGGGAGCGGTGCTCTCTATTTATGGTGAAGATATTAATGATTAATATGCATGTAGAAGTTATGACTTCAACTACCTGTAATATCCTCACTCTACTGCAATTTCAAATATGATTTGAAAAACTGTTCAAGTTCAAAGTTATTTTTTGTTAGATGCCCTGTCATGAGAAATTGGGATACACTTAAATACTTACCCATTTATTCTAAAAATCATGAAGCAAAAAGTCTTTTGAGATGGTACAACACAAAGTATGGGGAAACTAAAATACTGCTTTGACATTCCTCCGGTTATAATTTCAACAGAATGACACCCCTAAACAATTAGTCTGGTAACATTGCAACTGGAGCGTTATGTACGTGTGTCGGGGTAGGTTTGAGCAGCCTATTCACTTACATCCGTAGGGAAATCAAAATTATGATGGGGTGTAGCAGCCATTGATGGTCAATTACAATGTAATTAAATTACCTGAAAGTAATTTGTAATTGAGGGGAAAAGTGCGCCTATACAACTAAATTATAATCGTAACTACGAACTTTCGGTGTAATTTTTTATAATAGTAATTTGGTCGTGTAATTTACCCATATATTACATGGCCAAATTACATATAACTTATTTAAAATGCAATTAAATTACATTAAAGTTAAGTGTAATTTCATGGTAATGTTCACCTGTGTATTAAATTATATTTGTAATTTCGAAACTTTCAATGTTATTTGGAGTCATGTAATTCGGTCATCTATGGTTGCAGCATTCCGAACATATTTTTTATGCAGAGAATTCTAATTCTCCTTCCACACAAAATGCATGGAGTGGAGAGAAGTGTAAGTCATGTATTCACTTTCAGAATCGGCAGTTTGACTGTGCAAGACTAGACATTTGGGTGGAAAAGTAATTTTATTTATTTATACAAATAGGTAAATAAGTATTAGTACTTTCTGCACTTAAAACTTCCACTCTCATTGTTAACATAGAGACTTCTTCAAGGAAGCCGCACGCTCCCTTATCATTTCATCACTTGCATTTCAGTATCATTGTTCAGAACAATTATTCTATTTCCAAGACGCATTATGTGCTCTCTGTGTAATATAAATAAATACGATTTATAAAGTTGTTTTTGTCTGAGAGCAAAGCAATTCATGAATAGCGAGACGAAACGAAACCAGATCTTGCTTGTCCACTGTTCATCTGCATCATCGTAAAGGGGCGGAGGCTATTGTAAGACGAGAGAAGAGTAATTAGTACGCACACAGGTACATATACTAAAGATAATGCTGTATTATAAACACAAATGCAACAGTAACAGAATGCGTGAGTAATTATGAAAAGTACGTGTAAGTACAAATACATACCTACATACAGATTCTTTCACACCAAATTTCAACTAGCCATCGCATCCGTACTACAAAAACCCGTAAGCACCTATCTTATCCACACATCCAGGGTGTGTATACCTATACACAAACAGTGTAAATATATATATAGCTCTTTTTAAGTAAAATATTTAAAAAATGCCATAATACACGTAGGTATTCCTTTTACTACTCTGTACAAGATAAGTAGAATATAATAACAGAATGCAAATACAATACACGTATGTATTCAAGATTAGATTATTAGTGTGCACAGAGGGAGAACATCACTTTGGGATTTGAAAAGTCATCTTTTTACACATTCGATTTCTGACTCACTCAGTCGCTCACGTATGTATATAATACAATAATAATCTAATATCTCGTACTACAGTTTTCCTCTGTAAACCATAGATATCACCTATCACAGGATCATATACATACGTAACTTACTTAGGAGAGTAATTCCTGTGTCTGTGTAACTTGCGTTACAAGTTAAGTTACTACAAGTGTTCCTACTATAATATAGACTGTGCAGAGCTGGGCAATGTTAACCTGTTGCGGAGTAAAATAAATAAATGAGTGCAGAGAAGAGCAACAAGTTAAACTCTGAAAAGTCAAGCCAAGTCATCATAACATACATTTCTTCATGTACAGTACGCAAACTTTTACTATATGCTGCATATTATGCACATTGCCATCGAATTCGTATGTGTGCATATTCATATTGTGGTTAATACTAGTTGTGTATACGCAGTTGTACAGTTACAGTTATTTGCATGCGAGCGAGTGTTCTGCTCATCATCGTGTCTGCTCGCCCATTATCTCTCCCTTCTCGTCTGTTCTCTCGCATGCAAAATCTTCAGCACTTCCCCATCGTATATATACATGTATGATAATTAATATAAAGCTTATCCTATTACATGCAGTGTTATTATTACTATTAGAGTCATTGTAATAATGGAGACAGAGAAAACAGTATGAACTAAATACACTCCTGCTGCTGAGCAGCACTGCTACCTGTGCAGTGTATGAGTAGTAATAATTATCAGCATAATAATATGCAAAAGTACAAGTACAATGTACCAACAACAACAAGAAACAGCAGCAGCAGTACACACGGTATTTTTCTCAAGTGAATCCCATTCTTCGTGTCTACGTACATATATCCGCACACACTGCATTATCTATGCAGACATACATACATACATAATACATACACACACACATTCATAAAGTTCACTTCTCTCTTTACGTTCTTGCTACTTACTACACTTTGACTGTACAGGATTTTTATATGCGATTCTCTCCTCTACATTTAGCCACTACTGCTTGCCTACTACTATGTACTTCTTTATGTGAAGAAAAGTATTATGGCTTCATGTGCAGCTGCGTTTGTGATTTGATTTTCTTTCTCGCTGAGCTTCCTGCACTTTTTAATTGTTTTTACATAGATACATACGCACAGAGAACTGTGCTTGTCAAGAGAGAGAGACGTTTGGCGGATAAAGTGACGGATAAGATCCAAAAAGGATATTATGCACAATGGTGGAGTAAACGCTGAGATATTGTCTTTTCTAATGTGTGCTTGTGGATTTACTTGTGGTCAGTTTAAAGACATACGTAGATTTTTGCACTAAGTACGCTATTTTGACGATTTAATCGCCGTGCAGATACACATACATACATACGTATGCTTTCACACTTGAAGTCAGTCAAGTCCTCAGTTAACCTCAGTTCATGTCTAACTGCAAAAATAAATATCATCTCTTTGTAAATATCACGTGTCCACAGAGCGTTGTCAATGACCAGTATAAATAATTTGATTGCCAAGTAGTTGTCTCGTCTTGTCTTCATTACCATACCTACATATACATAATACAGAGCTATTAAATTACTGCTATACGGCGTTTGGCAGCAGGATTGAAAACACAATCGAATGTGTGTACACACATTCAAATAACCACACATGGCTTAACGCTACGTTGATTCGTATGAATGTGATTGTACTGCTAATGCTAATTGTGCAAGTGCAGGTGTCTATGTCATTAGTAGGAGAATGATGGTCAATGGTCAAAGTCAAGTCAATGCATTTGAGAAGATGAGCCGTTAATAAATTAAGGCGCACATAAATATATTGGAATAAGGAAACACGTACTAACACAACACTAACAATAAGTCGCTGTACACAAATACAAAACATTCTTTGTCTGCATACTATTTATTTAGTGTACGTGGTTATTTATTTGCAATTGTGCATGTACTCAATGAAATACTTAGGCATATACATATGTATTTGTACTGTGCATTCTAAAATATAATTGTAATACTTGCGGTATTGGCAGATGTGTGAATATGAGTTATTTTTTGTAATTGCACACTGCTCACGGACATGGACACTAATGTACCTAAACATTGTTCGTACATATAGTACTACATAGGTATGTACATACGTAGAATAGACAATAGACTTAATTTAGAAACGAATATAAGTTCACTAGAGGCAAAAGGGCTTGGCTCTCACCAACCAACTCACAATCGCCATTAAGCAATAGCTAATACCTGTACTTATACTAACTACCTTTATATGCATACGCGTATCTATTTAAAGTAACATTATGGCTCACTTTATGAATGTACTTCGTTTACATGTTGTGTGCAACAACATTGTTGCTGTTAATCACTATCACTCTTGTACATTATAATATTATTTGTATGTGTTTATGGAATGCATAGTACAAACACATGTGTAAATGAGTGTGTGGTGTAGAATGCACCTGTTCTCATTCATTTCTCATTCCTTATTGTCTCTAATCAAATCAAATCAAGCCGTGCACTGACAATGAACATTAAAAGTCTGTCTAATGACAACGAACGACTGCCATTGCATTGTGCCCACATGTATTTACGAAGTACTCTCGGTTTGAGTCTCTCTCTCTCTCTCTCTCTCAAGTTAATTCCTTCTTTGATATTTTCTTTTCCATTCGAAACTATCTCTCTACAGTAGTTAATAGTTACGTTTATAGATTGTGGAAATACATAATATAGGTTATGCTACCTGCTACATAAAGACAGACTGTACATACGTACATATACTAAAATTAAGGCTTTGACTGAGACATGATGGAAAAGTCTTTTTCTCAAGCCAGTGAGTAAAAGTGGGCAGAAAAATACTTGTTGAATGATTTTAATTGCGAGCAGAGGTTTTCCTCTCTTCTGTGTTCGTAAGTACGATTGTTGACGTCGTCGTGTATGTCTGTCTGTCTGTCTGTCTGTCGCCTTTTTAATCCCATTCCAATAATTGCGTTGCAATGTCTTTGACAGACGTGCCCTTAGACTTCCTTTAAAAGGCTACACGATTTCTGCATTGTCCACCTCTGTGTACTACATACACACAGAGAGAAATTTTTCTTTTAACCATTCTTTATCTTTCCACAAGCGACCACTTAGCCACTATCGATCTGTTTATGTTATTTTTAATTTCTAGTGCACGTGACGTGAGTGAGTGCAAGTTTTCCCAACAAAAATCATTTCAATAACTTTCTTATTTTTTTGTGTACAACTTGTCACGTGTATGGGATTTCATTTCGATTAAATATTTTTTGAAACATTATTATTGTCTATGGTCACATTATTTAAAACCTCAGAAAAATAACAACCACCACAATGCTTTCTTTCATCTGTGCGTTACGCATGTGCACAAAATAGATATGCAGATAATACATATGTCATGTTAATCGTGTACACAGAGATTTGTTATTTGTGTGAAGGGGATTTAATTGCTATTTCTAGAACAGATTGTCAAATAGTTCCATTCTAATCTCTCAATCCATATAAACATATGTACATATGTATACAGTATACACAGTCAGATAGACCCTTGACTGAAGATGTTATTTCAGACCGTGAGCGTCTTCATCAACGCACTATAAAAGACAAGATGTGGATGGAAAGAGAACAAGTGAAGTGAAGAAGAAGAAACTAGAGAAGAGAGAAGTAAAAGTATACCGTGGCAGCAAATCCGATGGTCGATTGCACGACGACAATCAAAGGACAATGACAATTGCTGTGGCAGACGACGGTTGACGTGGTTAAATACCAATAATAATGGAATCTTTATAAAAGCGACTATGCATGTATGTTATTTAAATACGTCAAGTCAACTACATTCTGCTGCTCCCCTTATTGTCACTTGCTAAAAACGTCAATGTCTGTATGCAGAGATACAAAGGCTGGTCGCAGCGCATCACCATACAATGCTTCTGTCTTCTGCAGGTTCAAGCCGCCCACTTCACTCAAAAGAGAAATGTTCAGCTTGCAAGTTTAGTTTTGGCAAAATAAAGCAGAACAACATGTGTATTCACAACAATCTGCAGATATTACATGCAATTATTTACCATGATTTAATTTTTACAATTAATTCGATGCCTGTTCCTTATGGCCATTATTAAGATGACGACGAAAGGAGTATTAACGATTGAAGGTAAGGGCGTGTACACACTTCTTGGGACGACTATATGTGTGGTGTGACAATAGACATAATAATTTCATTGCTGATACTACGTTACGACTACGACACTATGTATGAACTTACTACTAGTAGTATTTAAGTGCTAGTATATATGCTACTACCTGACATGACAACTAACAACGGGACATGTGTTTGTGTGCTGAGTAATATTATTATAAAGGCTTCTCACTCACACTCGTCTACGGGAAGGATAAGTTGTATTACTCGCAGAAAATGTTTACACACACAAAATAAGTCGTTCCACTTATTTTACTCCGCGTTCAATAGACTACACTTCTGTAGCCAACCTCACTCACATATGTACTCACAGATCGCCATTTGCTAATGTAATCTATTGTATTTACTTATTTATGTGTGCCGTCCTTTCGCTAATACTAAATGCCCATAGAGGAAAATAGGCGCGGTGATAACCTAACAACATTCATACGATACGAGACAGAATTTAACCAAAAGTCGGCTCAGGGACCGCCGTGACGCTGCGTGACTCCGCTGCACCACTAACGAACTAATTGGAAAATATCCTCGTACTCTTTTAATATTATTACATTTCATATCTGCATCTGCTGATTGCAACATACACACACGGAGTGGAGTGGTGCACACAAGATTAAAAAATATATTCACTGCTGGTATAAAAACAACTTATTTAAAAGTGTAATAAGAGTAGTACGTTTTGCGGCAGATTGGGTTCCTGCGTGCATTTTGGTATTCATGGCAAGGTGAGCGACAACGGCGACAGGTTTCCCTCATTTCCTAATACTAGTCGTGAATCATTTTCTTCAAAAATGCGAATATTATCCTACGAGATGAGGCAAGAGATACGATGCATGCAAGAAAAGCAATTTAATCCTGTTCTCTTCTGTGTACACACACATTCCTGCTGCCTCCTCGAAAATATTTGCATATAAGAATAATATAAGCAACTACTTACTTTTGTGTGTAGTAGCAAGAGGCTTTTAGTAAATTTGTTGTAATACAAAATGCAAAGCAAACGACTTTGAGTGTATGTGTGTATAGCTTTGAGAAATTTCTATAAAATAATTTACAGAGATTGGAGAGAGAGGTAGTAGTACGTAGTATTACTTACTAAGAAGACCCACATTGGAGTTGCATTGTGGTAGCAGAGGGCCAGAAGGACGAGTTCGACCACAACCACTTCTCTCTACCGATCTGCTAAATATTTACTCTCATTTATTTCATGCTTGTATAGATTCCACAAGTAGGTAGCCATACACAATTAGATATTCCATTTTATTGCCGTGTGTGCAAGTACCTACATGTATAAATGCTCACAGTACAGCTAATACGGTACTGAATGATTTTATTAGATTAGTCCCAACACTGGCAGTACTAACATTAAGAAAGTACGTGTAGGAAATATCGAGAGAGAGAGAGAGAGAGAGACTTTCTATGTAGTCAATATAGTTATTGAGTGGACGTGGCCAAAGGAACAACTTGAAGAATTCAATGACGTGTCCCTATTATATCTGGCTGACTGCGAGTGCATACATGTTTTCAAGTTGATTGTCTTCGTCTTAAGTGTGTTTATTGGATTATACTGTTGTTTCGAGGATGCGGACCTGTTCACGTCGATGTAAGTCACATCTCTTCATATGTGACTGTATCATCTGCATTCGACCACAGTCTCTTATTCACAAGATAAGAATGTGTGTCTCTTCCAACGAAGAGTCGCATCTTTTGGCAAGGATGTTGTTGCACTGTCAATGTCCAATGCAAGTACTACAAGCTATTTTACTAGCAGTAAATACAAACAAACAATGTAGGAATGCAAGGGGTTGTCTCATAATAAACGTAAACAAAATAATGTCAAGTTTTTGAAAAACAAACCAAAATTATAGTCTAACATTGTCCCTCTTTAATTACATTATT
This sequence comes from Plutomurus gul, assembly GCA_019776185.1. Taxonomy (NCBI): domain Eukaryota; kingdom Metazoa; phylum Arthropoda; class Collembola; order Entomobryomorpha; family Tomoceridae; genus Plutomurus; species Plutomurus gul. The sequence continues at coordinate 14,266 of JABASC010001177.1, read as the reverse complement.
TACCAGTGTCAGTGTACACGAATAAGAGAGGTGTAAAAAATGGTCCCTTTCTTGCACGTATTTTATGGACAATCCCTTTTAGTTGCATATTGTACTGCAATGGTACTACAGAGACGCGCATTTAAATTGTTGTATACCTTCCCTAGTATTTCGTACCTCTTTTCTACAGATGAACTAACTTTTACGCGAATCATCTCCACAGACTTTCAATAAGTTTCGACTTGACTTCAGTCAGTAATGAGCACAACAACATCGATCAAAGGGACGAGTAATCTTCTTGCTGCGATGAATGAGAGACGAAGAGGAGCTAATCGCTATTATCACCATGCTATGCTCTCATCTACCTGTATCTCCCACTGCGTTGTCCTGTCGTGTCCACTGCACTATAGAACTTTATATAATGCCCCTACCTGTACACTTGTTGTGCAGGTACTAGAGAGCTAGAGATTCTCTCCATTCAGTTATTGAAAGATGAGCACAAAAATGAGTACAATATGTAATGCGGCTTTTCTTTTTTCTATGGATCTACAAGTTTTCTTTCTTAACTCTCAATACATAATAATCACACACAACAGAGCAGTACAGCTTTTTGCAATTTTTCTAGCACACTGTACATTTACTGTACATACAACTATAATACAGGTATGCTGCTGGTACCTGAGAGTGGACTGGACTGGACTCGATGCTCTACTATGCCCAGTTCACACACTTATATACGTACGTACTACTACGTAAACTACGCAATAGTACGTAGAATAAGCATACTCAATCAGTGCTCTGGTTGACTTGTCTATCCATTTTTACGTAGCTGTCTCCTGTCAGTCAAGGCTTCCATGTTCTCATCATTTGCTCACTCTTCCTGAAAAGCCGTACAATTTTTGAATCACAGTGGGCTAATTATAAGACATTAAAAAGTTATACACGTATACGTATTGTTGCGTCGTACACATAATATAGGTACTTATACGTGCATATTACATAAATAATACACAAGATATAGTTCAGTAGGTACACACATACTTATAGATATTGCATATTACTTGCACAGGTGTACACATATTGCGGTTGCAAATGCAACAGATGAATTAATTGCGTGTGCTAGTAACTTATACTTGTGGATTGATTACATTTGATGGAATAAGATCAAACGGCTCAACTTGTGCATCATCAGCCATAAAATTTCCACACGATAGCATCTTTCCCAATTAGATTTCGATTTTTATGATTCGTCCTTTCCAACCTTTTCACTCCTCTGTACACATTGTACACGTTTATTAGCCAGTTAACAATCAGAACGACCGATGTATCAGTAATAGCTCTTTAGCTCGTCTCTCTGATCAGATGCGCACAAGAAGAGATACGTGATTTAAAAACTGCTTCTTCTATTCTACATTCAATATTAGTAGCAGCGGTTAGGCAGAACTGTGCCTGTAATAATATGTACCTGTGTAAATTATTGGCACTTTTAGAATTGTAAGTACCTGTATGATGGGAACCCACCAGAATCTAGGTAGAGGTTAGCATTATTATTAATGTTCTCGGTGTAATGGGCGATCAAGCATCTTTTGGTGTAGAGAAGAAAGCAATCCGTCAGAAACCTATTAGAGAGTAACTGCAATATCTTGTTTTGCTCCAGTCCCGTCGGCTATCCTAACACACAGCCAGCGTCTCAAGTCTCGCTAGTCTCGCATTCCCGACCAGCTGTAAGAATACTGAATGACCCGTTTTGTTGTGGTCTGCCTGGCTCCTTATTGTCCTATTAAAGGCCTTCCTGTGTGCACAGACCCGCTCTAAACACATTAAGAATACGCGTACATATACATGTATGTGTTACATAGTAACGGTACTTCCATCCAATGCGTACCTAATAGGGTTAGGTAACTTTTCAGTTCAGGACTCGGGAGAATAATCGAAACTGGGATTTGGAATGACAGTCTCCTATCTACAATTGGTACAAGACTTTAGTAGTGTCTGTAGGTACGCAAAGAATTTATATGGAGTTTTGAATGATAAAAATAAGGGCTTTAATGCTTGGGACACATTCTTTTGTGTACAGTTGGAGAGAAGGGTTTGCCCCAAGCCCTGGACCTATACTTTACAACATGAAATGTAGTGCCTGAATCACAATGCACTACCAAGGCTGCAGAATAGAATTCACTTGGACCGGACTTGTTCTTTTGAATTCTCTTACTTATTCTTCTTTCACGTGAAATTACGTGGATAAAATGGCTCAGAAAGAAATTCCTCACAGATTACCTCTACATAGCAGACAGCCAGTACACCTAAGCATATTATTATTTGGTGTGAGTAAGGCGAAGGCGACATTGTAATATGGTCCACTATCTATATAGTATATGTACATGGTAGTAGTATGTGGGCTAAGGCTGTTCTGTATAGATTGGGAGATTTACTATTATCCACCTAGTATTCACTATCCACCCAAAGCACAATTCTTTTTGTCTTCTTGCACACACAGGTACTCCAAGTACAAGGATGCAGACAGTGTTATATCATAGGACGAACCATTGTATTACAATTGTGCATAAGAACAGGTACACACGAAAAAGAATCGACAATCAGACAGGACAACAGTAGTAGGTATGAGCCCTGTTTTTTCCTTGCAGCCAAGCCTCCTTCCCTTTTGGCTGTCTTCAGACTGCTGCTCCTTTTTATGTAAGCAATAAATGTTGAAGAGAATGACTGAGCGTACCGAAATAACCATTCAAAGCGAAAAAGACGAAGAAAATATTATACAGGCGAGATTCAGTCAGTTTTGGGGGTTGGAGAATTTTTGTGCACACAATGTTCTAAATAGTGTGGCTTGAAAACCGTCAGCTCAGAAAGAAATGAAGAGCTTTTCTTCTCCCTCTGTATATATCTGTATTTAATATGTATACCCCTACCTATAGTAGGCATAGTGAGTGAGAATCGAATCGAGTTGAGTGAATTCATCCGAGAAAAACATCCCCCAAATGCATCACATATACTTTGTATGTGTACTTATGTACGCCGTATATAATAGTAGGTAATGGGCTGAGAACTCCTTCTTTGGTTGGGACGTGATGCCTGAGGCGATGCTTACCTGTCTTGTCCTTAATTGGATTCTTGTACTGTAAAGCGAATGGCTTCAACCACGATCATGATGGAGGAATCTATGGGCTGACTTGACTCGAAGACTTCTAAACCCAACCTGCTGCTCCCCTTCGATGGATTCTTTCCTTTAGGCTCTGCCACCATTGAATACAGTCCACCACCTCTCTAATATTCGTGAGTTGTTGTGAGTATTTTACACAGCTCTACAGGGTGTCTCGGAAATACTTCTACTACCTCAAAATGGCTTTAGCTCTTAAGGGTACCTAACAATAAGCCCACTTTATTAACATTGTAATACCATTAGTGGCACTTGATTGTGAGAAAAAAGGATTTCAAGTATAAAATGTACTACCAACAAAAATGATAACACGTACGTTAATCTCTTAACAGGTTTTAATCCGAGAGAGTGTTAAATCCGTCTCCCTGTACATTAAGGTGAGCCATTTAGGCAGAAATGGTGAGGAGATGGAGCGAGTGAGTGGAGGAACAGGTATGACTCTCCAACAAGTACTTAAATACGCTGTGGAATGCAATCTAAATACAAGCCAAGGCAGAGAGTGTAATGCAAGTGTGTACTTTTTCATTAGGCAGAGATGAGAGAAAGGAATGCAGCTAGCCAACCTATACAACGAAACGTACGAAACAGAAGAGAGTCTTAAGTGAAGCAAGTTAAAACGTTCCTTGAGCTCACAACTCGAATCTTACAGAATCTTGCTCTCCTCCATGTAATTATTATTACCTGCACAGGCATTTCACCAGGTAGACAAGACAGGCCAGCTGCTGCTGTGCTATAATGCACACTACCAACTTTGTATTGGTTTGATGGTTCCCCTTTAGTATAATATATCTCTCTGGCTCTCTTCCTGGCTTCATCTCAGACTTGTTTACAACAACTGTTGTATAGAGCAGCTATTCTGCTCAGGCACGTACACAAAAAGGGCACCGTCCGCAGGTTCAACCAACAGCCTCATCACTGCAGAATTAACACCTCCCACTTTTTCCTATTGCCCGTGTATTTCCTACAAGATTTTTTTTGGAATTTGTGGGGGCACATGCCCTTAAATTCGTCCATGGTTCTTCTGCTACCTGTTGTATGATTTTACGCTCTGCTATCATTGCAGTACTTAGTTAGAATTCTGTAGCTGCAACGTGTACACTGTACTACTAAATACTAGAGAGTCAAGTGTCTTCGGACTCTTAAAGCGAGCATTAAAAAGCATCTATAACTGCCACCACAGCATATAATAATATTCTGCAACGTATGAAGAGGTCTACGGGGACTACAAGATATTCATTTGGAGTGGAGAGTGTTGGTATTATAGTTGTCTTGTGTATTGTGGTGGTGACGAGAGGTGAGGTCAATTCAGCATCATAGCACAGCCTCTCCTGCCTGGCCTATAGTTCATTGTTGTAGCAATGGAATGATAGTGTACTGTGGTCTCAAGCCAAGTCAGTGTATGCTCCCCATTATCTCCAACAAGTCTCGAAAGACTCGTCGACCATTTCTTGTGAGACTGCTTGCTGCTCACGTACAGTAGTTGGCTTGGACATACATTCATAGAGAGACAGACGGGACCGTACTGTACGTACACACAACAATCACCGTCGTCGTCCACATACACACTCTCTTGTACACACACACACACACACATACATACACTCATACACGTAATAAATACAGAATTAGAATACGGAAGGGAATTCTTTCCCTCGACCGAATACACTTTATAGTATAGCTGAATCTTCCATTCACTTGGTTGTTGCTCAGGTCGCTCGTCGTACTTAGTTTGTAGTACATCCTGGCACACACACAGCCACACCAATAACAAAGAGAGACTATTATTAGTGTTCTTGTTCTTCGTATTTATTAGTTTTGGTCATTTTCACGAGTCAGTGAGTGGCTGCGATTTCTTCGTAAATGTGTGTTCGAGTGCGTTGTCTTCGTGTTACGAGTGAGTGACGACCAGGAGGACGATCACAAAGTCACTCACGCGTAAATCGAGAGGATCCCTCAAGTGGTCCTCCGAAGTGGTCCTTCGAGCAGCCACGCTGTGTTTTCTGTTTTTGTTATTGTTTTTCGGAGGTGACGTTATAAGTTCGCTGTGGGAATCTTCGGATTCTCAATTTTAGTTTACTTAAGAGACAAAATGCCTTGTTCGGCAGTGACCCTTAGTTTAGCGACGATCGCGGCCGTCGTCTCTGTTGCTCTGCTCGCCATTGCCTTCTCCACGGATAATTGGATTCGAGTTGATGTCCGAAGAGACAGACTTGAGGTAATTGCATCTAAAAATTCGTTTAAAAACGAGACTACGCTTTCAAACAATTCCTATTTCTAAAGCGAGAGAGAATCTAGTGCATCCATGTAGACAGTTACAAGAACAATCTTGTGCTATCAGCTCCACACAATGCGCTCTTATTACTACTACTACGCTGCAATCAAGTACTTAGTCTTCAGTTTCTTTGTGAATAGTATAGCGTGTGTATTGAATGAAATGGGATAATGAGAACGAAGAAGTAAACGAGATAGAAATTCTTAGGAAGGAGATAAACTACGCTGTAATCTGAAGATAGACAAAGATTTATTTTTATTTGCTGTCTTCTTACTTACTGCTCCTATGCTACTACAATGAGCACATCAACACTTTGTCTTTAGTAGAAAAGGCAAATAAGTGAAGTCAGTGAGTTGAGTTAAACATAGCTGTGCATAATTCAAATCGATTCGATTGATCTACATATTATTATTACACTGTTACTCCCTGTACAGGGTGTTGTACATATATCATATTTTTGTATGTAGCAAGAAAGAAATATTTGCACGATCACCGATTGGTGATTGTATTGATAATATACAAATTTAGCAATTGGGTATGCACAAGAACAGCACAGTCCTTTCTATTCTGTCTCTTTTTTGCACATACTGGTGCGTCATGAACGGTTGAATAATGCAATTTCTTTCTGTGTAATTGTTGGGTAGCTGTGTAGTGTACGGTAATAAGAAGACATAGTAATAGGGTTGTGGCGGTGGGTCGCCCGTAGTATGTATAACGAAGGTGGACTCTATGTACTTAGCTATATAGTCTTGTATGTACAAGTATGTATAGTTGTCTTGCTTTGACTTTGGTTGACGGCTGTGAGAAAGGAAAGGATTGTTAAATTCTAGCAATGTAGCCGAATGTAGGTATGTATTCCATGTATATTATAATATAACTACTGTAATAACTGCTACTTCTACTACTGCTCTGTTTATGTGTAATTGCGGATTGTTGTTGTGTGTACATTCTGTACATGGTACATACACGCGAACAACAATACAATAGCATTTGCACACAGACACAGAGAGAGAGAGAGAGAGGTATACAAGAGACACAAGTATGTCGGTGGTGGTAATACTTAATAAAACGTTGTCGTGTATTCGATCTAATGTATATTGACTATTTGATGGAAGAATGGAATTTTCTGTGAACACTCGGCCGTTCTCTGTCTGTTATTATTTATGTTTGGAGTTCGAGAGTGAATTTGTAGTCGTCAGTCATCGTCGTCGTCGTCCGCGGTTGCATTATTCACTTGTGGCGGATATGGATGTAATGTCTTGTGGAGTAATAAATATATATTAATATATATATATTGTGTCGTCTTATATGTTGTTGGTGGTGGTGGCGGTGTGAGTATTTCAACATTTTTCTACGGCAATCCTATTTAAAAATACATTAATCAATGCTGAGATCTCTCGAGAGTTGAATTGATTGCACACGTTTAATTATGATGAATGAACAAAACAACAACTAAAGTGCATAATGTACTGCTGCTCACTATGTTATTACAGCGTATTACGTACAATGTTTGGTGGTGGTGGGTTTTTGTAATAAATAATAATATATAAGATGTTAGTGGAAAATAAATGTGCTGTTTCTTACATTTTTGGCTCTTTGGGCTTGTCCACTTTAGCTACTATATGCTGTTGCTCCAATTGTAATTTGTCTTGTATCTAGAGTTGTCATGTGCATGGTTGTTTCTAATAGATCGATTGCCTTTCCGCGTTAAAAACAAGGCACGATTACATAGAATGGAGGCAGAGGTAGGCAGGGTACGGGAAGACAAGACTGACAAGACAGGTAGAGAGCAGTACAGTTACACTTGTTCATAGTAAAAAGCAGAAAAGTCGTCCATTTTTTAGTGTTATCTCACTATGTTTTTATAACATTGCAATATAGAAATATTGGATTCGAGAAGAATTTGGAGAACCTGTCTATCGAGGTATATTTATAGTCGACAGTCTTGAGTGCACTTTTAAAAAGATGACCATGAGAAAATAAATGATTTTTTTACTTGCTCTCCGGTTCAATGTGTCATTATTGTCCTTTACAGTATAGATTAGTTTGTCACGTTTCATGTCACACCACTGACTGCTTATATCCAAGCACTTTTTAGTATATGTGTAATGTACAGTTTTGGGCTCATTATTTTTGTGTACACACGTACGCGAATGCATGTACATTTGTGGGAGATATGCACATGTGTTACATATCCGATTGCGATCGTTTCTAATCAAATGAGCTAGTAACAATAAGCAATAGAAACAGCAGTGTGTTTCAGCAGTAGCTGAAATATGTACGTGTATAAAATTAACACTGTACCACTAATGGTTAGTTATAACTTCACCTAATGCCAGAAAACATAAAATTATATGGGAATAATTATTTAAAACGTTGTCGTGTTAATGAGAAATGAAACGAAAAGGAATACATTTAGCAGTCATTTGAAAATTGCTAGATTATAAATAATAATGTTACACCAAATCTATGTATGTATACGTTATACGTCTTACCTGATTAAATTATGATTAGAGATATATACAGAGATTGACAATATGCGCAGGTATGTACTATGCAGGTATTTCGAGGTGTTGCAACTCAGGCTCTTTCTGTACATGCATTTACGCATGGGTCGTTTTGGAGTGAGGAACGTTTATCACACAATCAATTAATTGCAGTCCTAATATGTACCTTTTCAGCTGACTCTTATTCGTAGAATCCATTAGAATTCTTTGTATATTGAGTTGATGAAATCTGCATTAAATGCAAAAGAGATTAATTGTCCACAAAAATTGTGAAACTAAAGCCTTTTAAGGAGAAAATATTAATGGTTGACTTGTTTTATAAATTAGGATCGAATAAAAAAAGATGGAGCAGAGAATATTAATCCTGGAGATTTGGATTCGAATCCTTTGTACTTTACACGGTAAGTTACACGAATAATACAAGTAATCCGACATGATTCGGCGTATTGCAACCTGTAACAACATACATACATCCTATTAACCCCATTTTATTTACGCTGGAGACTGTAATAGATGAAACTATTTATTATTCCAGAACGAAAGGACTGTTCCGTGTATGCTTTCCTCAAATGAGACCGTCTAAAGGTGAGACAAAGATTGTACAAAATTATTGAATGTAACATTCCAAAATATTGGCTTCGATTGTGTTAATTGAACATATATTTTTTATATCTACAGTGCCTCTGTATCTTTCGCCTGTGGAAACATACTGTATGAACATTGACTACTACATTCCTGACGAGGAGAATGTGACTGGAGAATTCGGCCAGGATGAAATGGCAAAACTACGTAAGAATTCTCACGCCATTTCTCCCACGGCAGTCAACTGCACTGAATTGAACTCACTTGCAGGATTTTATAACTGCAGCGAAACAAATACTTTTTATTTTCATTAACAGTTGCTCATGCACTCACAATCAGTCAGTTTCTGTTTATGGGAGAAAATATGGGTGTGGTATACATTTCCCCTGACAGTTTCATGAAGGAATTCATATATGTATTCTATAAAATAATGTTTATATAATGGACCTTACTCTGAAGTAATTTTTAATTATTTCTGTGAATTAATTGTTTTTCCGTGTTTTGTAGATATGGGCCGAGCAATGATAGCGCTTTTCATTGTAGCATTTTTTTTCGTGTTCATCGCCTTTTGGACGGGAGTTGCTGGATGTTGGAGACGATCTTCAGGAAACATTACCTGCACGGCAATCCTCATGCTGCTTACATGTACGTGATTTGGATATGGAAGTGTTTTTATGTGTGCGGGATGTAATAATGTCGATGACGAAACATTCAGTAGGGATACGGAGTCAATTGGATAAGAGATTCAAGGAAAAGTGCTTGTGTGTTTATGAATATTTTGTCTTTTCCACGTGTGCAATTAGCCATCCTACGACTTTTCCAGTTTTTTTTCCAAACAGGATGTGAGTGGTGTGCAGATATCCTTCGAAAGATTCTCTATTCACTTTTAATACTAGTCACAGACTTGTGTTTACATTTTCTGACATAATCAAAACTGTCTTCTCCATGTAGGAAATACTTGCAGAATACATTTAAATTATAATCCGTGTTCATCCTTACTATTTAGCATGTCTTGTTTAGGTTGTTTAATGACAGGCACGAGATTTCAGACAAGACATGTTAGCTAGCAGATTTAATTTTTTGGGGGTGCAATGTTTTATAGTTTATTAATAAGTTTGACGTTGATGTTGTTTGTTTTTATGCTGTCGTCGGTGAACAGGTTTATTTGCAGCAGGAGGAATGGGACTTTGGCATGGAGTCGAATACTACGAAACGGAGAAATTAACTGGAACACAATATTACAAGGATTGGCCACCGGTAAGGCTCTCTTTCTGTGCACTTTAATTGCACTTTTCATTTTACATTATATTTATCTAATACCTTATTCGATGTATTCACTATACCATTTGTCATTTATGCAAATTATGTACTTTTCGAGAAATCAAACTCTCGCAATCGGTACACATGAAAGGAGAGTCTAGACTGAATGAGAAAATAATAGGACTAGTCACGCACCAACTAACATACATTATACGGTTCTAATACACTCACCACCAGAAACTTTTGTGCTCCTCTGTGAAACCAATTCAACATGCTATATATGACCAATGACTGACTTGATTTCTTTTCCTAATATGGAGGTTCACGTATTGATTTAAATTCCAATTAACCATTTGTCATTGTGTCACTAGGAAATATTACTTTTTTGAAAGTGTGAGAAGGTAATTTAAACGTGTCACAACGCATCCGACAAAAATTTGAACAATTAATATTACACTAGAAAAAAATAATTGTGACTGCAGAAAGGGAATACAACAAATATATGTGCAAAAGAGAAGAAAACAATTTTTTCAATAATTGAGTTAAAGTAAGTTAAACACAAGTACCCCAGTCTAGAAATCTAAATACAATTTATCGGCTAGACTTAGTGTATATTAGGATTCATTTTGTGTCGATTGTCAAAATTGAACATTCCCACATTACCTTCTTCTCAGGGTAGACAAATCTAGTTAAATAGCAATGAGTGAGTGAGCAGGTTGAGCAGGAATCAGAAAGAGTACATTAATTAACATAAAGTAATTATGAATGAGAACAATATACAAACGTTGAGTTGTATTGAGTAGCAACTAAAAGCGGAGTCGTCTTACACGCTGGACTGGTCATTCTACTTGTCATGGCTGTCGGTTGCGATAAGTTTAGTGTCGGCGTCACTGTTTGCTGGTGCTGCCATCTGCTTGGCTCGAGAAAATGAAAAAAGTGTCGCCTCCCAATCCCAATATCTCATGACAGGTTAATGGAATATATAATATCTATTTTTTACGAATATTTTGGATTTTATGTATGTAGGCTCTAAAGTCGTCGTCGATTTGGTCCTACGACTGGTCGTACGTTCTCGCTTGGATCGGAGTGGGCTGGGCTTTGATCTCTGCGTTGCTCTTCTCTGGGGCTGCTGTGTGTTTGCGTGGGGAGGGTGGGGGATTTGGCGGCGCAGAGAATCAACATATGCACTACCTCATGCCGGGTTGGTCCTAATGCCACTAATTTACACTCCAGTCTTCCCAATGAAGACGAGTTTTGTTTCATTTACTAACCATTCGTCGTGTCTTCCTTCTTCTCAGTTCTCTGTCTGTCATAACAAACTAATCGTCCCTTCTTTCTCACTTCTTTCTCCAGTTTAAAATTTTACCTAACAAATTGTAGTCTTGTCATTTATTTATTTATCGTAGTAATGTTACTTACGTGTACGTAAAGTATATATTTAATTGTATTCGTTGACATTTGACCGCCTCGCCTCATTTGATTGTTCTAATGTAATTCTGTAGAAGCATGGCTAATCATATTTTCAATAATGTCGCTAGCCGGCTAGAATCCCTACATCAATTTTAACGCTTTCATAATATTAATATTATATCATTTTAACCCTAAACATTAAATTGAAAAAATAACTTCAAGTCAATTATGGAAATTGTTTTATATGATAATATTCAGCTCTATTAACCGTATAACTAAAATTGTCTCAACGATAAAATGACTTTCTTAAATAGAAACACCTCAATTCATTTAGAGAATTTCTAGTTAAGAAATTTGAGTTGAGACGTTCTCTTCTATGCTGCCTGTATTCTTTTTGAAAATCTTTAATTTAAATCCATTTCTAACGGGGAAACCAATAATGACCCATATGTTTTTTTCCGCATTGTTACAGTGTACCCGCAGAAACAGCAAGGTTACGCCTATGGTTATGCCTACCCAACGCCGTATGCATATGCTCAAAGTGGCTCACAACAGTATCCGCCGTACAATTATTAATGACTTACAACTACAACTTACAAGATTCTGCATTAAACAATCTTTTATTTATACACAAAATATTTCATGTCCATCTGTCACATTATTTCAAAAGTTAATTTTGAACATGCCTAACTATTAGCACTTAAACAATAGTCAATGCAAGCACATAGGGGTTGACTCAAATGGTTGAAAGTGAAAACAGGAAGAATCGATTTAAGAGTATTTTGGTGTTACTAACTTCAAGGTTTTTTGCTTTTATTCAGTGCACATTCAAATTGCGTAAGCATTAGAACGTCATTTGAACAAATATAAAAATGAAATTTAAATCACGAGCTCTCACATTTAATTATAATCGAATAAAAATCTGTTTTCAAATTGAAATTTATAGCTTGTTATCGGTTCAGAACGACGATAGAACCAATTTAAGAGTGATATTTGTGCAACATTGTTGTTAGAATGCCATGTTTTTGCATTAATTCCAGTTAATTGGTTAATGCCAGTTTAATGCCACCAATTAATGCCAGTGGAATTATTCCACCCGAAACCCCGGTCTGTACCATTGGTTGGCCACTTTTTTTACCATTGGCAAGTCTGTGGATCCGTACGCATAATATCAGAATTGAATCCTCATATTGTTGGTTATACCACGTAATACCCTTCTACGTCAAACTCGATATGCCTCTAGGCCTAATAACCTAAGAGAGCTAGATTGGCTCTAAATTTGATTGTCCTTCTTTCTCCCAAAATAATATCTCAAATTTAAGCTGAATCTAGTTTTTTCAAGTAAGGCAGTGAAATATGGATAAAATAAAACGTTTAATCCTGAAACTAAATTTGGTGTTCCTTATAGTGTGCCTGCATGATCACACTGGGTATCAAGATTTCCTCTGTAGTTACAGATTACAGCAAAATAGACAATACGGATCCAAATACTTTATGGCTCACCAAGTCACTGTTACGTTTTATGCTGCCTCAGATGTATTCCAACTAGGGGTCAAATTTTATAGTGGGACTTTATCTGACAGAAAATATATCCAGTTTAGCCAGCGACTACAATCTTGGCAAATGGGGAATAGTTTCGATGGTGCTGTTGGGGTTGAACACTGTGCTGGTAGTGGCAATTTTTACACCCTGCATTCTACTGAGTGCAAGAAGATTCACAGATCCATCCTACATTCTACAATATTTCTGGTCAATATTTTATTTCTTCAGTTTTTTATTCCTGGTGGCGGGAATTCTGGTTCCAGTGGACTTTTTCGTCAAAGCTACATTGAAGACATGACTTTCGCACATTTTTACCAAGGAATGCCCGTCTAAAGTTGAAACGTGTCAAATTCCTCATAGAATGTATCCCCCTCCCATATACCAGAGGCCTTCGTTTAATGAGAACTGCTGCGATTGCACGTATTTGACACCGTATAAATATTGCGGAGTCGACAGCTACAGGGATATTTTGAGACCTTTTGATTACAATTGGCCGAAACTGAAATCCTACCAATTTCCTATTTCCTGTTGCAAAAATTTGGGAAATTCCTCCAACAATTGCACTCTATCCCCGGAGTTGGCTTTGTCGGGAGACGAGAAACTCATCGGTGCTACTATTTACACGGAAGGATGTTATGCTCTGCCACCACTTGCTCCAATTGCTCAAATTGGATATTTTGCACTTAATGTTTGTATTGTGGAATTTTTGATTTTTTGGGGGATATTAATTTACATTTACAATATCTTTGAGTGTGGTACTGTGCTAAGATTCTTTGGAAGAATGCACACAAGTAATATTCGAGTAGGAGGCAGAAGTGTAACCGATAAAGGGGAGCTTATTACAAATATATAAATAGTAAACATTCTTAAACTATTGCGTGGTATAAGCGGGGGTATTATTGGCATTTGAAATTTTCTATTTAACTGTTTTCTGTAGACTTTGTTGTTTAATAATTCTTTGTTGTTTAATAATTTACATTTAATGGAAGCATTGGAAAACTAATCAGTCCAAATAATTATCCTGGATAATTTTTCTATGATGATTAATACACTTCTTCACTTGTTCTATTGTTACAACACAAAAATGAATTGTTAAATCTAATGGAAAATGTGAAACATCATTTATTCCATTGTATATTTAATCTTTTTGAATAACTAAATAAAATATTTACATCAAAACAGCAAAACGGGATTTGTCAAACATATATTAAATAAAAGATTGAATATATACTTTCCATTGGTATATATCTTCTGTTTTCTTATTCGGATATTAGAAAAGCATAATTGTAATGATGATGATGATTCATTAGGGCGCGTAAAGAGAAGAGCGATACGCAGATAAATGATTTCTCAATTATTTCGTTCAATAATTATATACAAAGCTAACTCTCATCGTAGGAAACCCTGATTGTTAACCAAGAGTTTGTTGGAAAAACGATTTTCATTCAGATTACGACAATTAGTCATTAGGGAATTCTTTAAAACAATTTATTGGATTATTTCATACATTTAATTAATTTTTGAAACTATAAACGACTTTTA
>JABASC010001176.1:4111-26356 GCA_019776185.1 Plutomurus gul | reverse complement strand
CCAGAGGCCAATAAATAGCATAGAGATGTGCTAGCATCACAATACAGTGCATTCAATACATATGTTGAATACAAGTTCCCCCAGCACAGTCTCGAAAAAACAAATTGACAATATAATATGATTAAAATGAAAGCAGTACTCTAACAATGATTTATTTATACATTGGCTAAATACTCCAAAATTAATTCGAATTTGGAGCCAAAAATCGACAGATTGGTTGCAACGATTAAAATATATGGCCTACCTGCATGGCCAGAAATAGGGCGAAAAATACAATCGACTTTACCTTTCAACATTTCAGGTATGACGCATAAATACGGATCAATATCTTAAGACAATGTTTTTGTTGGAGGCTCTTAGAGGGGCCATTGTGGTACCTGTTGCACCTCTATCAGGGTTAGCCATTAACAATTGCAGAATCTTCTTAATATCTTCAGTTATTCTGGTCTCTAGACGGGCTACATCTGTCCTCAGCCCGGCTACATCTGTCTTCAGCCCGGCTACATCTGTCTTCTGGTTCTCGAAACCCAGATTGAGGGTGTTCATTATGCTTTCGAGCGATACAACACTTGCATCTAATCGCCTCATATCATTCCTCAGTGGCTTGATATCTTTTGTTTTAACAACTTCCTCTGTGAAAACGGAAAGGGATTAGGTAACACAGACAAAGTACACATTAAAATGCGAAAATTATTCAAATCTTTGTACAAACACAATCAAAGTCTCATTAGAATTATATGTTGTATGAAATCCCCTTTACGAACAACATTATAGCTGTTTAGAAATTAAATGTGTGGGTCAATCAGCATATATGCAGTGTTTAGCTAGGCCATAGAGTTATAGTAATTTAAGGCTAGAGGAAGCAAACGTCCGTAGATCTGAATTGTTGTGGAACGGGGCAATCTACACAAAGCAATTGCGTACTCTACGTTGTGGTCATGTAATATTTACGTGATTTTCACATTATTGTTAATATTGACTTGGATTTTCTTTGGCCATCGAGATCGGAAATGATATGATGTTAGCTCAGATGGAATTATCTGAATAAACCATAAATTAATTTCTTGATAAAAACTTGATGAATAGATTTTACAAGCTTTCTTAAATCCGCCTTTCCTTGAATTGAGCAATTATTTTAATTGAATATTTGTTATTAATGCACAATAAAATGTATACGTTGTGTATTTTAATCTAATATTCAAATATTTTTTGTTCATATGAAGTCATATTTCAAATGTTTTTGGATCATATTTGGTTCATATTTTGATTGTTTACTGCTCATATTCTCATACATATTTTGGTATTTTATCGATCATACACATCCGCTCTCTGATAATAACAAAATGTTTATTTGCTTACCAATGTCAGCTGAATTAACTCTCCGTAGCTCCACTAAAAAATCGAAACCCTTTTCCACCAAGGGCTTATACATCGAATGGGATTTCACCCATTCAGCCCACTCCATCAAAGACGCCTTAAGTGCACCATTGTTGGCCGTCCCCACTATGTCAGTGTCAGTGTCGGGTCCTGCTGTTGGTACTTCTTTTGTAGGGGCACAGGAGCAAATTGACAAAAATTCAATTGCTATAATCACGAGAACGAAAGACTTCATTCTGAAAAATATGAAGATTTACTTTATTATTCCAACTTCCAATAATTATGTCGGGAGGATGGGGATAAGCGAATGCTTCCGCCTTTTATATAAAAACAAAACCAATTCATTCTTAAAGTATAGTATGCACTTGGCTGTTTTCGCGCGAAAACGCCAAAAGCTAAGATAAAAGTCAAATTTCGCAACCATTTTATCTTTTGGGTCTGCACTTCAGTTTTTTCCCTCGGCTAAATTCTGAAAAAAATTAGCTTTCGAAAAAAATCTATTCTTTTTCGCTCGGCCTGTGCGTGAAAATAGGTACCATTCTTTTTAGATTTTCATGGCCGTGAAAAGATAAAACGCTAGGCGCCAAAGTTGATTGTGATTTGGAAATTTTATTTATTTATTAAATTTATAAATATATATAAATATTAGGATGTATTTTTAAAATCGAGCGCCATTATTACACGCCACCATTTTTTCACTATCCAATTTTAACTGCGCTGCGGACCGAAAAGATTAAAGGACGTGAAATTTGACGATTTCTCTGATGATTTTTTTCACAACACACAGCATTTTTGAAATGAAATATTTTTGCAGAATTTTAGCTGAACTAAATAATCGAAGTAAATACTAGGCTCTACATGCAGTAAATACTCTACCAACCTCTGCGGGATAAATTTAAAAAATTTTGGTTGCTGGGTGGGGTACTGTTGGAATTTGGAGCACATCATGTAGCGAATGTAGTAGAAATAGGGATATGAGGAGAAAAAGAAAGGGGGGGTGGAATGCAAGGTGCAAGCAAGCGAACATAATTCATTGACTTCAGTTTCATTAAATTCGTTATAATAACATAAAATCTCAATTCTGCTGCTTTTTAACTTCGCAAACCCGATGTGTATGGGACTTCGTCGTGAGTGAGAAAGTTGAGTTTTGTTTACGTGGGAAAGTCAAAACTCGTGGTAATTGTTATTGTAAATAACATCATATATCTCTTCGACTTCGAACTTCGAGCTAGCTAAATGGTAAGTTTTATCATGAAAATTTTAACCTAACCTAACCCCTATCTAATAATTTTTGAAAATATGGTGAGATCTTGTGCATCAAAAATTCATTTTGTTAAGAAAAAGTCCAGTTTGTTCGTTATATATTGTATATTGGTTAGAAAATGGTAATAACAATAACGGCACGACTTAGATAAAACGAGGAGATTTAGCAGGCTAGCGCTGGCAGCATAATAAAATTTAATGATTTTCCCCCAATTAGAAAATTTGTTGCAGATTTTCATTTTAAACGGTCGAGGCTATTTATTCATGTGCAACTTTTTCCGAAAAAGAATCGGCTAATTTTTGCCCGCACATCTAGAAAAAATAAAATCGTAATGCCCATAGATTTAATGCTTCCACGATGAACTTTTTTATTTTCCAATGTTCAATCTATGTTCAACATTAAATATCTTTTTTTATAATCCAATTAATTTAGCATGACAAGACGATGGAGGAGGATAACGTAACTTTGTCTAATTGTTGTGCCATTTGCAACAATGTTTCAGAGGAATCCACTTCATCATCAAAAAATCGTTCTGTTTACACGAAAACTTTAGTTGAGCTTTTATTAAAGTCCCCGCTGCCACGAGAAGATAAAACTGTTTTCAACTACTGCACAGGCTGTTCTAAAATAATGGATGACCTTTTGGAACTTCATAACAATTTAGTCATTATAACAAATTGTATTGAAAAGAAGTTAAAAGAAATTAGAATTACTATGCTCAGTTGTCCTCTCAGCAAAAATCCCATTCTGGATAAATTCCGTGGAAATGCGTTTAATCCCCAAAAAGGTAATTAATAATTCAGAAATTGGAAACAATTAATTTATAAATTTAAAATGTCATCTTAAGTAGATGTACAATGAGAATTTCTAATCTGACCATGCAGAAACGTACGGATTATTAATTTAAATGTTTAAAATAATGCATTGCTCATTAACGTCCTCACCGTTGGACACGAATTAGAATCTCTCCCTTTATAAAAAATGCTTTATTTACAGATGACCTCAGAACTCATAGTACACGACAAAGAAAAGCAATTGATGCGATTCCACCGAGACGAAAATCTGAGGACGCGGTATTTGATAAAGATGAAACGGAGCACTCCTCGAGAAAAGTTCCAAAATTTTCGCATGAAATTATCAAAGTGGAGTCTGGGTATTAACCTTTTATCATCAATTTGTCGCCGACTCTACTTAACAAAATTCATTAATTCTTTTTGCAAGTTTTTGTATTTATTATTTCAGTGAAGACGTAGAATCCTTTCCTTCTCCTCTGTGGACTTCGACAGAGGTATGTGTGGAGCAACAATACGATGGTACAATGATCAAAGTGGAAGCAGCAGCTGATAATTTCGGATATGCGGAGGAGCAGCCGCAGGCATTTGAGCCATGGGCTTTGAGCGAAACCTCAAACAGTGACGACACAGCTGATCCATTGTGTGTTGTGGAAACACCGACGACGAACAATGTTTGGCCCAAACCCAAATTAAGTTTGCCTATACTAATTTATGTGGCAATCAAGAACAACATTTATGATGACAAATATTCGACGTCTGTGCAAATCCTTACGTACATCCAGTGAGTTCATTTGAAATTGTTGCAGAATTTTGGAGTATGCCAATTTTGACAACAATTATTGTTTCTACTTCAGAGAATACTTTCCATATTATAAGAGAAAGACTTGGGGTGGACTTACCTCGTTGGAGGACATCCTTGATGAAATGACTTGCTTTCAACCTCTTCAAATTTCTGGATGCAAGCTGATCAAGTGGACTGTGAGGGACACTGATGATAAAGAGTCTATGAAGCAATTGATTACCACGATAAGTAAAATCAATGCAAACTCCATGGCATTTCCAGGTGACAATTAATTGATGTCACACCCTAATCATTATAGTAGTACTTAAATTTCGCATTTGCGTCAATTTCGTAATTGTTTGACCCAAAAATGATTTGTATGATGTTTTTAGAATACAAAAAAAATTTGATTTTTTTGCATTTTGTTAGTTTTTAATGAAAATACTTTTTATTTACTAAACATGTTAATATGTTAAATATGTACAATATCATTTCAAAGTATTTTTTAATTCGAAAGATATAACGTGCAAAATATTTAACAATGTACTATAACTTCGGTTAATAGAACAAAGTAATTTGGTATTCTAAGTATTTAAAACAAATGACTTTCAGTATAAAATCGGTACAAACTCCGTGACCTTTCAAGGTGACAGTGAAATGATATTCTGTTCAGTTATACGCCGTTACACCGTATTCTCTATATTGTTGATGTATTAATGTAATATTCTCCTTACTTCTTTAGAGACATTGAAAAACATCGTTTCGAAGACTTCCGTATTTTGGAATAGTTCAGCAAATGAGAGCGTAAGCCGGAATTTTTTTTGGGCTAAATTCTCCTAAAATAAGTATACATAAATGACATTTTGGAAGTAAATTGTGTGAATTTTGTACTGCAACTTACATAAAATGCTTTGCCGGCGAAAATTAGTTAAATGACTCCGAGAGCGGGAACACTAAACTAAATCCACCCTTGGCACTTGGTACATATCGAAAAATTCCCATACTTGTACGTAAGGAGGTACCCTCGCGGCCCGAGGTTCGGGATAGTACCCTAGACGCTAGAGGGCCCTGGTGGAGCCGACCGATCCGCCCGGCCTCGCCCCATTTACTATTTACCACAATTTTGTTTTAACTTTTAGCATTACCGTTGCATTCACCTAAATGTTAATTGTGTAAGTTAGGGTCTTGGCTTGGCTGCGCCTGGCGTGAGTTTCTTGAATTATGGCAACAAAACGCTAATTATCAATTTTGTCCAAATTGTGTATGCGTGTTGTGGGGAGGTATTGCTACTTCCGATAACCACTGCGTATATTGCACGAGTGTAGAACCCAAAGCCACACCCCTTTGTGGCGTGGTTTTTGGTTTCGGGCACCACCCTATCCCGAAAAAGGGCCTACCACCCCCCTACAACTAAACTTAATTTTTCGGCAAAATAACTCCATGGTTACTCCCCTTCATTTTTCGGTATGCTTGGTATAAATAAATAACTTTTTAAATAATTTAATTAAAATCGAATTCAAGTTTTAGCCCGCCTCATCTATGCTGGCTAATGGCGACGGGTTGTGCGTCTGTCTGTCTGTCTGTGCACATTTTCTGTAGAATGAGCTGTTTTTCCAACAATTTTTCGTTAAAACATGCGTTGTGACCCATTTAAAAAAATATTTCTAATAATATTGTGTTATTTCCCTGTTGGCAAAAAAATTATCTTATTTATTTATTTGTTTGTTAGTTTCGTAAGTTTTCCAAAAGTCTTCAAATTAAAAACATAATCTACGTTTTCTGATTTCAATTCAGGAAATCCAACTGGAAGCAGATTCTATGATAGACAAATCTCTAGTTTCACGGCCCACTAACTTTGTCACATTAACAGCACTGCAATTGGCTATCTTGGCTGTTGCAAATACGACAAATTCCGACGGATACACCAGCGTCGACGAAATGTACAATTTTATACTGTGAGCAGTTTTTGTTAAATATCTTCAAAACCTTTTCAAAACATAAATGTTATGATTTTAATATTTGCAATCTTTTAATTTCCATTTCCACCATTTTCATTATAACCGAAATGGTAACATGAATTCTACACGATTCCATTGTTTTGTTAATGTGTCATTACTGTTTTGATTTCCAGTTGCACTTTTCCCTGTTGGGGTTACAGGGGTCCCCCACGCAGAAATTCTATTAAAACTCAATTATTCAATAAACCGTATTTCAAACATAAATATTTTGGTAGTGAACGGCGTTCAACAATTGTTCAAAGTGGATTGGGCGACTTATCAACCCGAGTAGTCGACAGTCTCAGAAACAATCGAGAAAGCCTGAGATATCCAGGTATGAAGTCTTCATACAGAATTTTTTTGTTTTATTGCATGCGAAGAACCTGTTTAATTTATTACTTTATTGTTCATATTTAGAGCAAATTGACTCGTTCATTCATAATTTGTATACACGCGACTCCGGTCAACCATTACAACAACTGTACGTCCAATAACATCCACAACTTAATTTCAAGTCGAGCATTGAAATTAGCACATGGGTTCAAGAGCCAATTTGATTTACAATAATTGCAAATTTGTTTTTCATTACTTGAACAATGATATGAATTTTGTAGATTTGAACGTTTCCGCTTTCTTTAAATGATTTATTTTGAGAAATATTCCATGTTGATGCCATCAGACAAAAACAAATTTATGCAAATATAAGTTGAAAAAGTCTTACATTTTAATTCCATTGAAACTTAAAATTGTTCAAAATAAAAATGTTTTTCATGAATATTTTCCCATTCTTCCTTTATTTTGAATAAATAATTGGAATGGCTAACTGTAATTTGTGAAA
Source organism: Plutomurus gul (assembly GCA_019776185.1). NCBI lineage: Eukaryota > Metazoa > Arthropoda > Collembola > Entomobryomorpha > Tomoceridae > Plutomurus > Plutomurus gul. The sequence goes on along the minus strand of JABASC010001176.1, from coordinate 19,305 downwards.
ATTTAATTAGATTCATCAATATTTTCTTGGGTTTGGGAATGCGGGAAATAGGCAGTATTATTGTATTAATCATTACTCAGGGCAATCACAAGCTTCAACTTCAGTTCACACTTAAATACAATTTCAAGTGAGATGAGCTACCGCAGTTCAGTTAATCTTTCAGTCAGAAATCATTGATTCACCATGGATTTCATTGTATTCGATGTTTACGATATGATATTGAATAGACCTTTATAACCATCTCATTGCAATTGTGGTTTTGGCGTATTCCTACTTTAAGTCTTGTGGTTATATATATATATACATTTGTTATATTTCCAATTTGTTCCGCTGCTTCAATACATACATATAAAAACTACCGTTAGTGCATACACAGTTAGACTTGATTAGCAGTAGCAACAGCAACATGTAAAATATATCCGCTTTAGTTTTACTGAACTTTGTAAGAACTGTGTAGCAAGTGGAAAAACTAATACAGAGAAGATGCAATCGTGGCAACTTTGAGAAGAGAATAAAGCATGAATCACCACGACATGTGCTCTAGTTCGAGGACAAAGTTAGTCGACCATGGAAAGTCTCACGACATAGTAAAACATGCATTTGCGATGGAAAATGCTCAGCAGTATTGACTTCATTGTGATCTCTGATTCTGAAATTGTATTTATGTTGGAATGTTTTTTAACAAAAATATAATATTGTATTTGCTGAATTATTACATCAGTACTAGTTAAAATTAGAAAATAGTGTTGTGAACGATAATACTCTAACCTTACAGAAAAATAAACTAATATGATCCGATTTGGAAAACGAATTGTTTTTGTGGTGGTGGCTTTTTGTGTCGGTGGAATACTTCGGTTTATTGCACTTCCGCCTACAACAAACAGCACGAATAGATTACAGTTGGAAAACAACAAAGTGAACTTCTCATTATTACTAAATCTACACACAGTGAATTATAGCGAAGATAAATTAATTAGACATGGGACCAATGAAAATAAATCTCCCCCGGTGTTCTTCGAGTATCGAGGTGGTACGGGTTTGGGGAATCAATTGTTTGAATACGCGGCAGCCTATGCAATTTCACGTAAGAGAAATTCTGACTTGTACATTTGCGTGGGTGAGGAATCATTACGGACCTACATAAACAATACAGACAAAAATTCCCATGGATTGTATGATCTTGACCGATTCCACATTCCACAGAATCATCTATTAGTAACTTCATCGAAGGAAAATATTACGTGCGATGTGCAACATATTCCGGGAGGGAATTACAGTGGGACAAATGAAACTGGTTGGATACTCGAAGATGATATGATAAAAAACACGACAGACACGGAGATAAATAAAATTGTGTATATAGACGGATTCTTTCAGTCGGAAATATTTTTCAAGGAATTTAAAAATGAATTGTTGGAACAATTGCAACTAAAAACTGAAGAAATTCCGAATGTAAAAATTGTGGATGATATGGTGAAGAAGATATTTGAGACGGAAAGTGTGGCTGTCCATATTCGACGTGGAGATTACAGAGGAACAGAATTTCAACCGCTTTCAAATGAATACTACGAAAATGCATTCAAGACTATGTACGAAGCAATAAAATATAAATCGCTCGTTGAGAATTCGCAAGTTAATTTAACATTTTACGTTTTTGCTGAAATCATTGAGGAGATTCAGTTGGAATTCGATGAACTTTTCAAAGATAAACATTATAATATTATCTACACATCAAATGCGAACTTCTCCAGAATGCACGACTTTTTAATGATGATTTCTTGTAAACACATGATCACTTCCAATAGTACGTTCGGGTGGTGGGCGGCTTATTTAATAAGGAATCCTGAAAAGATTGTAATTGCACCTTTCCCAAGGTTTCCCAAAAGACTGTTTCTTAAACCGGAATATAAACTTGAGATTTTCAGTGGAATTCATACGTACCCCTTCGCTTGGATACGATTGAATTCATTCATAAAATGAAATAAAAAATGTTTAATTCATATTTGTGCTTATAATGTCAGGCGTGTGTTTAGAAATGATTGTTTTCTTGGTAAATCTCACCGCAAATATATAAAGTTAACAAGGGCGAGATTTTGGAATTATGTGGTCATAGGATGAGCAACGCTAACATTAGAGAATATGTTAACCCCCCCCCCCACTCGGTCCTGCCCGTTTATTTAGCTGCTGCGGTGTCGGATCACGCAATACGTATCTTCGGGGTGTGACTCAATGTGTATACGCAAAAATCTTCTGAAGATGATGATCTCTGGACTCATATTTTTGTGATTATGTGGGCATTGGAAGACAAAGGGAAATATTTCAGCGGTTCGCAGTCCTCATTTGAACTTGAGTGTTCACAATATCAACAAAATATTATTGGATATGGAAATACTTACATTTTTTTACGTTAATTTAAAATAACTTGTAAATTGGGGCCTAAAATCAAAATTTTACAGTTTGCATTTACTGTTTTAGAAAAATTGTGGCTGTGACCAATGAATTTCAGTGTAACTTTCACTGAAAGTTTTTTCTTAAAAATAAATAGTTATCACTGTCTCCGTAGTAGTCCGTAGTCCGTCGAATATTAACTGGTTTAAAAATGACAGAGGGTCGATTAGATTATAGTGTAATGCCGACCCCACAGCAAAAGTCAATTAATCATTGTGCTATTTGCCTAATGATTGTGACTGCTTCACCGCTCACCCCTTCATTATCCGCGAAAATTTTTGACGAGTGTTGCTCTCTTCTACGGATTGACCTGACAAAATCCCATCCAAAATTTCGTTGGCACTTCCCAAAAGATGCGATTCCTTTTTGTAGAAATTGTCTGACAAATTTGAAGGAATTGGTTGAACTCAGACAGATTTTGCAGCGGATTCAAAATTCCATCAATGCGATTGAAGCAAAAACAAAAATTAAAATTTTTAATAGCAGTCAAACATTGAATTCGGACACTTCAAGCAATGCGAGCATTACGGTGCTGTCATCAAGAAAAAGATATTTTCGCTCATTAGCTTTAAAAGGTAAAGTTCACCATAAACTTAAAAATAAATTAATTTCATTAGTTTCTTCATTCATTATTTCTATTACGGGACATTAAAAAGGTCTGTTAAAATGGTTGATTGACAAATGCTGAAATTTATTTAGGAATGAATCCAAATGTACGCCTTCAGAAACTAGAAGAGAAGAAGATAAAGCGAAATATCAAACGAAAGCCACGAATCAAACGTGAAAAGCCCATTGTTTCCATGAAGCCTTTTGTGATACCTTTTGATCGTGATTTTTCCATTAAACCAGAAAATGAACATGCATTTAATGAGGACGGAGACTGTGATCCTTTTATAGACTACTCTCCTTCCGATTACAATGATGATGAAGATACTAATTGGGGGCCTGGCGATTTGAACGGTCATAAAGATGGTATATTAATTTTGTAAATGTGCTTCGCTTCGGAATATTACTTCATTTTTGAAACAAGAATGATATATAGGAAATTATTGTTTAATAATTCAATTTATTACATTAATGTTCCCATTTACAGAGCCAACAGGTGAAAATAAGGGCATGTCTCTGAAATGTGAATTGGTTGACCCCACTTGGATTCCTACGGATAAGGATTTTGTTCCATCACTTCCAAAGAAGAAGAGGTAAGCTCAGAGAGATCCACAGATATTGTAAATGTTCAAATGTGTAGTGAAGATACATATCATAGGATTTTTTGTATCTTGTAACACCTATTTATTTCATAAATTTGTAATAATATAATTTATATCCACGATGTTAAGAAATCTAGAAATGCATTATATATTTTTTAGCTTGCGTTTTGTGTGGAACATGTCGTGAATACAATCTTCGCTTCTGGGAAAAGTAGTTTTGTATTTTATAGCTTGTGTTATTCAAAACCTGCTGTTTAACATTTTGTAGCAAAACATAAATTTAAAATGCAATTTAAGATACTTAAGTATCGAAAATGAATTTTGCAGAATATTTGTTAAATACAATTTTTTTGGGTTGTATCTTGAGGGGATAAGAATTTTGCAATATTTCTTGAGCCGTTGCTTGTATCTGATATTTGGAACCGTGTAAATTCACAGTAATTAATAAATGAATTAAATATTTTTATTAGAAAGCGTAATCGATCAACTAAGCCCCAAAGTGACAAAGAATTATCTGGAAATATTGGAAAATTAGAGGAAGAAGGTTACGACTCTGTAGAAGTGGATACGTCGGACTCAGACTCAGAGAAAAATAAAAATAGGAAAGCTGTGTACCGAAGAAAGTCGCGAGCCAAGGTATGGACTGATGCCCCCAGAGCGCCTGTGGAAGGACGTTCAGAAAAGATTTCCGAAGGATTATGGCGATATAGAAATTTCGAATACTTAACTATCGATGAAGGATTTAAATGTAAGCTTTGCGATGTGGTACGAAAACGCAGGGATGGAATGCACAGACATATCGATATCACGCACGATGGTAAGGTTTTCATCAAGCTTTTTTTAAAGCAAAATACAATCTGTTCCAAAACAACTTTGTATTTTGAAAACACAAGTTGTTCCAAAACTATTTTGGTCAAAAACAATTTTTTTTGAAACGTTTAACTTTACAGAGACGGCGGCAGAAAGATACAAGTGCCAATTATGTGGAAAAGGGTTCAGTTCACGGCGTAACTTGGTTCATCACGAAGATATCCACAAAGAGGCGAACTACCAATGTTCCGAGTGTGGCCTTACGTTTAAACAATACAAAACATTGTATCACCACCAAAAACGGGTGCACCTAAAAATCCGTGGCTTCAAATGTGATTTGTGCGAAAAACGATTCTACTCCGGGAAAGATTGCCGCAGACACATCAAAACACACTCGAAACCGCCGAAACAAAAAAGCTACACTTGTGACTCACCGAATTGCGACTTCACTGTTTCAATTGCAAGCAAATTGAAACAACACAAGCTGATTAATCATAATGTGAGCGACATGGAAGATAGAAGCAAACCATCGATGATGATGCCGGCGGCTTTACTTTTTCAGCAACAGCAAATGGCTCTGATGGCAGCATCATCCACTCAAGAATTGTCGGGTGTCAGGTCTGCATTACATTTATAACATAAAAGTAAGTATAAGTTTCCCTTCACTTGAAATACGCGCCTCGATTCGAATAGGACCTGATACATAAATATTTAGTACATACTAATTGTTTTATTAATAATCCAGTGTTAGGATACACTATAATCATAATTGTTAAAATAAATGCAATGATAATTTAAGCTACGAATTTAATTTTTTAAATGTTAGGAAAATTTCTAGCAAATACAATACTTATACAAAGTTAAATGTTGTTTGGAAAGAACCAATTTGTAAAGTTGGAAAATGTTTTCTGATTGAAACATGAAACCTGAAAGATGGCATGAACAAATTTCAATTTATTTTTATACTTGATTGAGAGAATTTTTTGTGAATGCATGCATAGGGGGTGCACTTTTAATTGGAAAACTTTGGAATACGCTAGCTCTATTTGTAAAAAATACTAACAATAAATTAACACGCAGATTTTAAAAAACGCCCACGACGACGTAGTAAAAGTGTTTTATCTGAACGTTGGCGTGGATCACTAATGTTTGCCTCTGCTTAGCAGGGTTGACTTCCTGAGCGGTGGATTATTTGGGGGTTTTTACACCAAAAAACCCAATTGGTTTATAGTAGCCTAATATCCAATTTTTCATTAAATAAATACAAACGAAAAGAACTGAAAAGAGTGGTGCCCTATTTGTATTTCAAAATAATCTAAAAATAATGAAAAACCAAATGGATTTTGAAATTATTTGAGTCGACATTTCATTTTCTAAATTCTTTGCATTTTTCATTGCAGTTTCTATGCATTAGGGGTGTAATACCGTATACGCTGCTTTGTGTTATCAGGCAACTGAAATCTTATCAGAGAAAATGAAACAATGGTATTTAAACGCACAATCAGTCTCTGTAGATTTCCTCACCTCTGCCATTAATTAAATTCTCCTTGAATGACAATCGTGAATTGCCGATTAATCATCAATGGGCAAGAATGGATCGTGTTTATTTTCCATTAATTTCTTCTCTAATCAACGGTTTCTTTAGCACCACAGTTTCTTCCGTCTTCACAATCTTTATCCTAATCAGTTCATCGGATAGGACAGTTTGCAAAGCACAAACTGTTGGTGGTCAATATGCAGAAATAGAACTTCCTTATAGTGTCAAGATTGGATTTAATGAAGAGTCACTTTGGTGCACTGGAATTATTTTATCGAATAGATTTATTCTTGCAGCAGAGAAATGTTCAGATATGACATCATTAAAAGGAGGAGGATCAAGCAGCGTAATAACCACAGAATATTCCAAACAACATCGTACTGTTTCTAATCTTCATTATTACTATCCTAAATCCAACGACAACTTTGAGTACGAACATTATTTTCTCATTGAAGTACATTCTATTTAAATTTTTCATTTATTCAATTTTATTTATTGAATTGACATTAATTATTTTGAGTTTGATGATTAATTGATTTTTAGCTCGAATTAAGGATTAAAATGTGTTCAATATTATTGAATATGATTAGGGATTGGATTTTTATCCTTTCATCATAATTAGGGATTAATTAGTTATGTTTTCAAGTTTTAAGAAATAATTTTCTGCGTTTCACAGTGTAAAAAAACCATTGAAGCATTAAGGAATCTTTACTCTGGTTTAACAATCCTTTATGATTGAAAACAATGATTTAATCCAATCTATAATTATTTTAAGAAATATCAGAAAGCAATTCGGAATGGTGCTCATGGAATTGGATCTACCACTAGACTTATTTAAAAACCAAACAGAAAGTCTGAAACTGTCTCCAATAAATTACAGACCCAAAGGTATTCAAACAACAAAAAAAACATTTATTTCCACAATTATAAAGAAAAACAACGTAAGAATAAAGCATTAAAAAATTCAGGTAACCTAACCGTTGCGGGATGGGGATATAAAAGGCGCAAATATAATCGGTATTCTCTAAAATCTTCCAAAATGCATGCAATGGGCGAAGAAGAGGAAGAATGTTCCAGAGCGGCGTCCAATTTTGAGGTCAGAGGCACAGATTCAATGTTTTGTGCGGCTTCTTGGGACAACGACGACCTTTGTTTCAGAGCCACAGCTGCAGTCATTTGTCAGAATGAGGGAGATGAAAAAATTCTCTGTGGTATTCCCCCAGAATATATGGAATGTTCATCGGGATTCCCAAATGTATTTTTGAGCTTATCATCCCCTCACTTCCTCCAATGGGTACACACTGTTACACAGGACAAAGTGGGGTCCCAAGGGGAGACATCCTTGAACATTCGCCGTTATGTGGGGAAAGGAGCACAAAAGAAGTTCCCCAAAAAGGGAGGGCTCGTTATTTTCATTGTAATTGCGACAATCTCGTTTACACTGCTTTTAGCTTTGAGTACTGTGGAAATGATAGAACGCCATCAACGCACCAGAAGACATCCCGCCCACAAAATCTCCGATTTTCGCGAGTGTGCAACAAGTGAGGTTGAGACAACGGTCGAAGGAAACGCTAATTCTCGTAGCTCTCTGCTGAAAATTCCACATCCTGAATAATTATCGATTCTTCCTATCTACAAAGTAATCTAATTTTTTAATGTACCTAAATTTTAATTGCTATTATTTACACAGTAATATCCAAACTTTGAATATCGCTTGGGTGTCTTTCGGAAGGGGTGTTCGCTAGTCCAGACGGGACGGAGGGTATGCTAAGTTCCCATGCTCCACCGTTGTTAACTTTAAATTTAGGGGTGTTCACTTATAATTATAAGGATCTGTAGGGTGTACCATTTATATACAATTGCCTATGTACACGATTATATAAAATATAAATGCTCGTATTGACTTAATCACCCGAGTTTCTGTTTAAAATTCGTACTAATCGAAATAATTATCTTTTTTTGTAAATAAAAGAATGTCATAATGAATATTTAATTTTTGAACAATTCTTATTTAGTGTAAATTAATTTTCACGCATGCGTCATCCTACTGGCACATTAGATGAGCCGAGACACGAGCAGACGGAGCGTCGAGGGACCGTGTAGGAAGCTGTGCAAAAATAGTCTTGCTCTTGGTTCGTGCAGCACACGGGCATAGAACAAGGCACTTTTATCTGTTTGGGGAAATTACTCTGATTTATAAAAACTGATGATGTCACATTCCCATTTCCAAACTGTAAACATGTTCCTGGAAATGCTGTCTGGGGACATTTGGCCGCCCCTGTCCCTTTTCCCCCACTGTGAAAAGCTGCCACAGTAAAGTGTCTGTAGACAAAGTACTTTTTGGGGTAATACAATAATTGTGTGATATTGTTACCCCATATCAGGGATTCACCGGAGGGCCTTATAGTAAAAGCGCTCCAAAAATAATAGCGGGAAACACAAGTGGTGCCGACAAAGCGGACAATGTTCATGGCCAAGTCGAAGGCCTCCTGCATTTGATTTTGTTCCGCGCCATCTAGCGTGCTGGACACTTCCGTTTGCCAGACTGGTCGCTGAAACGTCGGCTCATGCTCCGTGCTGTCGTAATAGGCGCGCAGGAAATTCTGCGAGAACGGGTTAAAGTCCAGCGAGTACGCATGCGTCAGCACAATTTTGCACGCACGCATGCAGTCCACATCCTGGAACTTGTGAGTCAGGTACATTTTAGTGGTCGAGTACCAGGAATTCTCCGTGCAGGCGGACACTAGCGGGTCATCGAACTCTTGCACCATTCTGCAGAGTTGATGGGGGCCCATGTTCGTGTGTTCCCAGGGGGCCACGAAATTCTCAGGCTCGTTCACCAGCGACACCAGTTCAATGCTTTGATTGAATCTGCGCAGGATCAGCTCCGTGATGTTTCTGATGAATTGGTGGTATTTGTGCTCGTATTCGTACTTCAGTTGGTGGCTGTCCGTTTTCATGTAATGGGGTGGGGACCAGATCGACGCGAAATAACGCGCCTCTGGAAATCCAGACATGACTCTGTGTACGGTGTTCCATGTGCAAGAGAAGGAATTTTTGCACGATATGTCATACTTGTCTTCAGAAATGGAGAAATCCGATTCGTAGGATGTTCGGAATAATCTAGACACAAATATTAAGGCGATTTTTATAATTTTCCGCGGAAATTAAAAAAAAGGAAATATAATCTGTTTAATAGAATAAATTTAATTTTGGTGCCGTTTGGACTGACTTGCGTACCCTGCTATAGATAATTCTCGCTGACCCCCTTTAAATTATAATAACACCATCGAGACGATTTTTGAAATACCCGCGAAAATTCACAAAAAAAAATTGCGACAGATTTTAATGAATCTAATGAATTCAATTTCAGACAATTTGGACGCTGTCATTTTGAACAGCACTAATTAAACACCGTATTATTAGCAAATCTGTTGTCAACAGACAATTGCATTTTTTTGTAAAATAATTTAGGATTATATACCTATAATATTTTTTTGAAGAGGAGCTAGCTTGTATTTACCTCAATTTTAGATCGTTGTAGAGTGCACTTGCCACTTGTGCTATAACAGCGTCCGTGGATTTGTTCAGGTGCCGGATGGCTCCCAGGTGAACACCGAATCCTTCGAAATTATTCCTACAACTCCAAACTGATCTCAAAATGACCTGTAGTACAATGAGCGTAGTAAAACGGGAATGTGACTTCATTTCATTCCTTGGTTTATCCAATTTCAGTCAGAAATGAGCAAAATGATGCGTGGGCCACAAATTTCGTGTAAAATCTCAAGAGACGATTGTCTTAACTCGTGTTGCTTCTTGAATGGCAATAAATGGAGTGTGAAAAGAGAAATCCTTTGGTCTCTGGGACGAAAATGTATTTTAGCCACCCAAATATAGGTCTCCCATTAAAAGGACACAAAATTAAAAAGACAGGGTCATCGCCATGAATGGTGGACCCAGAGCAGAATGAATTTAATAATAGTTTCTTTATGTTTTGGGATGGAAAGTGGACCATCGTTGTTGTAATGCTTATCGTGTGTAAGTTGCAAGGCCTTTTTCCTTTTGATTGTACAGTTTGTTGGGTGCGACCTACCTAAACTTCTCTTAAGACCACATGAAGATTTTATTACACTCTTGCTGCTGCTCACTCAACCACATATTTATATTTTAGTGTTTCAATTGGGACTATTACAGTGGGATGAAATGCTGTGATTATCACAGTGGGATAAATTCCTGTGACTAATTTATCAATGCATTAATCACAGAGCACCTTGAAGCGTGATCATTGGGATTAATGTTATCTTTTTTTTTCGCTCATGAAACTGACGCATTTTCAAGGGTGCATTCTTACTGTAAATTGTAAAAATAATCTCTGAATAAGATGTTAATCATATGGTTACCAAGAAATTAGTTCACGCCTAAAATATTTTTTGCATAAAATCAAGCTATACCAATCAGAATGCATGTAAACACTGTTGCCGAGTGTGCATGCGTATGGCATGTATATTAATTCAATTTATCACAATTTTCCCAGTGGGGTGTGTTTTTGAATCAAATTTGTAAATTACGAAACCCTGGATTTTAGGTTGAAAGTGAACGCACGACGATCCACTATCCCACTTTCCTGCAAGCTAACTATTCTGTTTACGTATAAAAATCTGTGCTTAATGTGTGCACTTGAAAACGAGTGTTTTGCTATGTGATCGCTTGTACGCAGTGAATACGTGAACTTCCACAACTTTTCAATGTCGTCTCACAATCAGACAGACAACTGTCTGTACAAACACATTTTTGATATCGAGTCAATAAGGAATTCCTTCTTAACTTCAAGCGTATTGCATTGAGAAACAGACGGAAACAACTCGTAAACATCAAACAGCAGTTATAAAATTAAAACGCCTTAAATGTATTTATTTGTAATTTTGTGGGTGTACAGTGGCAATCTAGAGATTGACAGGTTCAAAGCCACACTAGGACCCTTTTCTATATAAGAATTTCCATCCTTTTACGCACCAGAAATAGAGGACGCCTCTTTTGGATTCGCCTCTGAGAAGGATCGGCTAACCTATTTAACAACAGTAAACAATATTTATTTCACATAATATTAAGTGTTATTTTTATCGCTTTACATTTTACCAGAAAAGAATGAAGAGCGTCAAGCAAAAATTACGGCGCAAAATATTTGTACTTTAGAAAATATTATCACATATTTAATGCTCACTAACAACTCTAACAACACACAGACACGCGATATGTATTATAATACCGAAAGTCTTCATGTTTAAAAAATTAACTAATCGGTTGGTGGACCCAAGGTCTACGTTCTTTTCAATCAAGGAAAATAGAATAATATATACTGAGAAGGAATGGCAGATTCCGTTGTATCCATGGTGATTGCACGCGACGTGACGTCAATGGTCGCTTAAAATTCAAATTTTAGCATTGTGAACATTCCACGATTATTTCTGGAGCAAATAAAATTTAATGAATATTACACGAGGAATATTTGTCATTGTATTTATTTATGAGTAATAAGTAATTAGTAAAAGTATGTTTAAATATAAATTTTGTCTGAAGCGAACGATCAGCAAGAAAGAATGGTCTTTGTATGTTGTTACTAATAGTTGTCACCATAGGTGTTTTTATAGACATTTTTAATTGCTCCAATTGTCAATTACATTACAGAGTCCTGCTGAATAAAAAATCTTACAAAATTTCCTCACTTATCACCTGGCATAATATCTATTGGTAGTAATGAAAATTGTAAATTCTATAGCACCACAATTATTGCAAACATTGTTTATAATAAAGATAAATTAGACAAATAGGAATATATTGAAGTCTGGAAACATTGGAGTATCATGATCGTCTTTAAATAGAATACCCGTGGTATGTGAAAGTGTCAAGAATGTTGTAATAAATGTAATTCGTACGAAATAATGTGCAGGTCAGCCAGAAACGTGGACCAAACAACAAATCCAATTATTTTTGCTTTTTATAACCTTTCGTTTAGCAATAGCTTAGATGTGTGTAATAAAAGCACAAAACGTTTTTCCTATCAAAATAAGGTACATTTCTTACATTTTTTCCAAAAAAGAAGCAAAAATAATTCTATATGTAAATTATGTGGAAAATAAATCAATTTGATGATGCACTAATCTTTTGTGTATTTGTTTTCTCACAGAAAAACATTGTTGCTGTTTTTGGCTGTCCTGTGTATTAGTGTATTACTCAAGACTATGATAGCCCCACAGTCACTATACATCGTGCGACCATTACATTTATGAAAATTGTGAAAATATGTAGTACGAAATGCAGATTTGTGTTTCACTAATTTTTGGTTGATTGGAGAGCATATACTTAGATTTTTTGTAGATTTCTTTCGTTTCATTTTCGATTATTATTTAAGTGGAATTCATTTGGTTGCAATTTCACCATTTCTGCAGAGACATTCCCACAATCTACCACTCAATTCTCGGTCCTTAGTTATTGCTGCAGCTTCGGCTTTCTGAAAAATAAATAAATTCGTATAATATTCATTTCAACCGATTTTATTCACATTTTTGATTATTGGATTTAATTATGCATGAAAATATACATTTACATATATATTGGGATCAGAGACTGTCCAAAATGATAGTGTCAAAAATAAAGTTATATTCTGTATTGCCATTTACCTTGCACTCGGCCCAATATAATCCACTTACTCCTTCCACCTCTTCACTGACAGCAAGAAAGATGGATGTCTGTGCCCCCTCCCATGGACTCTACAGAATGTTATAGCTTTAAATGCATTACAAGTTGAGAATGATTTTATTTATTTATTTAGTGCATGTTAATACCTTGTAAAACCACCAAGACACGCTGACCATCAACAGAAATATACTTTTAGCGGTGTTGAATATTTCGGTGCGCACAACTCCCGGGTGCAGTACGTTCACGGTTATCGTAGAATTGGATTCGCGCAGTCGGTAATTCAATTCACGTGTAAACAGAATTTGGCACAGTTTATTCCATGGGTAGATTTTTTTTCCAATCCACTTTTTCTCAGCGTTCAAATTGCTCAGATCAAGATCCGTACCGAAAACATGCATCGCGGACGAAACGATTATTATCCTAGCATTTCCCGTTCGCTCCAGCAATGCTATTCAACAAATTATTATTCATTTATTGTTCGCGCCGTTTGTTTACTAAAGAAAATATTTCCGTTTCGTTTTATGTAAACAAAAATCCTAAACTTTCTACAAAGAGTATATCCACGGTTTAAAGTGAGAAAATTCAAAATGGGAATTTCGGAAAGTGGGAATTGGAAAGTCAAAATGAAAAAATTTTAAACCCTGATAAAATGCACGAATTTCTTATGTACATTATGACATAATAATTAAAATGATTACGTATGAGCATATTTGTGAGGAGAAAGGGGCCGAAATAATTTGTACAGAATTGGCTTTCCAGACCGTCATCAGTTATTCTTCTTTTTAAACCAGCAACACCCGCATTGTTCAACAAAATATCTAATCGGTCTTCAGAATTGAGTATTGAATTGGCGAACTTTCTGACGGACACGAGGCTACTCAAGTTTAATTCACGAACTTCGATCCGCTCATTTTTTGTCTCCTTCTTCAACCTTTCTATTAAAAACAATATTCCCACTGACTTAACATTCCTGCAGTGCCGAATCCACAGATAGGGGCTAATTTCAACAATCTAGGTTTTTTTAAATTAATGTAATTGGGAAAAATCCTACCACACACAACGGAGGCTTTTGTTACATCTCGGCAAGCCAGAATAACACGAGCCCCTCGATTGGCCAATTCTTTGGCAGTTTCCAATCCAATGCCTACAAATCAAAATGATAATAGAATTTATTTGATTCTGTTTTTATGTGTTTCACGTTACTGAAAAAATTTACTGACCTGAATTCCCTCCAGTGACAATTGCGACCTTGCCATCTATTCTTCTCCGACTCTTACATATGCCGGTTGTCAATTTTAAGTACGCTTTGACGACAATGGGAATGGCTATCGCGAGTATTACGGCAGATATTATATAAAATAACATTACGGAATGTGAGTAAAAATAAAATTACTATTGTTGAGTAAAAATTTCAATTTGAAACGGAAACAGTTAAAACAATGATTCCGATAAAAATTGTTTCACCATAATAATTGTGTTTCCAAACTACCAAATTACCAATATTTAATTATTTCGATATTTTATAATTTCTTTCGTTGTAATACTATAAGGAAAATGGTAATTAATACAATGGAAAAGAATTAATGACAATTAAAATGCTTCAGCACAATCAACATGTCATTAAAAATTAATTTTAATACACGAGGTGACGAAAAAGAAAGATACTAATTACAAAAGAATAATAAATAAATGATAAGGTGAGTGACTTTTGGTGCTGTTGCAAAGAACGAGTGAGGAGAAATACAAAAGAATTGATATTCGCGGGTGGAGTGCTCTACTTTCACTTTTCGTTTATTTTCACGCTCTCACGACGCTCCTCTAATGTAACGTTTAAATTGCTTCACAAGAAAATCGCTTCGCAGCTCATGTCACTTGCACTTGTGTCTGTCAATGTCTTAAAAAATTCGTGTCTTCATTATATACTTGACTGACAATTTATATCTAGTCTACAAATTCCATTCTCATCCCTTTCATGCACCTTATGAAATTAAAGTTTAATGACGATGCACCAGGGATGGGCAAAAACTTTGTTTTAAAATACAATAATTTAAATCGAAAAAATTTACCAACCTTCTAGATATTTGCAATTCATGTTTAAAATATTTCGAAATGATATCGTATTTCTAAAACCCAAAATACTCGTCCAAGAAATTGCATTTTCAAAATACTTTTCATATATACATCGTGTACAACGTCTTTTAACAATTATTAGCACAAATAGAGATTTTAACAACAAATTCGAAAAATGAAAAATACTTCAAAATTATGTTGCAGGGTGGCCAGGGAAAAAGGGGGTAAAGATGTATTTTGCCATAGTGGGTGGGCAATAAACTAAATTATGAGTAAAATTGAATACTGTTTTAAGCAAAATTGTTAAATAATAATTTTTGCCCACCACTGCAATTCAAAGTATCTGCCCCGTTGCTTCTCTTTTTGGTTTCGTTACGTGAACATTACATTTCCAGTGACTGCAACCTAATTTGTAACAATTTGTG
>JABASC010001175.1:0-26362 GCA_019776185.1 Plutomurus gul | reverse complement strand
CCGCCCACATACACACAGACTTTTTTCAACATTATTGACAATAACAAAATTTGGCTCGTCCGTCATTTATTAATAATTCCTAAATTGGCCATATAAAAAAGGGTTATGCCCCTTAAATCTGAGAAGTGAACTGTGTGCATCGTGTGTGTCGTCCAGTGTCAACAACGTGTGGTAGTAAATCGTTTGGCAAATCAAAAGAAATCTTTCTTTTATGTACCACCCACGATGACTACAAAAATTCAACATAGTTATTTTAGGTAGGTAAGAAATCGTAA
This sequence comes from Plutomurus gul, assembly GCA_019776185.1. Lineage (NCBI taxonomy): Eukaryota > Metazoa > Arthropoda > Collembola > Entomobryomorpha > Tomoceridae > Plutomurus > Plutomurus gul. The sequence continues at coordinate 26,087 of JABASC010001175.1, read as the reverse complement.
TTCTGTCATAATTTTAACAGTGTACTGTATTAATAGTGTACTAATTATTACGTATAATGTAATGTATCATCATTTTATTTACAAGACAAGTACGAGTTACCTTTTTTCTCAGCGATTAAACGTTTCATTGGATTTCCTTGGCTTACTATTACTTTATACTTTTACATTCTCATCTTCATGTATTACCAGTCTAATTACTACAGCTACGTTTTTATATATGTTAAATGTTCAGCTAAAATCTACTTGACCTACACACTAAAATATAGAATAGAATACAGATAATAAAATAAACCATTCCTCCTGTGTACACAATCATTATTAATTACAATAATAATTACTACTATTCTCCCTGCTACTACTACCATCCAGGAAATTAATTATTGAACACCGTATCCTAATCCCACCCTTTTTTAAACATTCGCGCACACCAAAACCACAACATCACATAATCGAATTCTACTACTGGACAGAATAGAAGTATACAACCGCGGGAAAGAATTATAATCGAAAACAAACTACGTATAGTTAGTGTGGACATATTTTTTAATAATGTGAGGGCTGCTGAAGAGAAAAAGTCATTCCGAAAATCCTTCTCATCAAAATTATTAGGTACCAGTGGACTCATGATTTCCTCTCTGTGCGCAAGACAGACTTCCTCTACTACACAACTATGACGTAACAATAATACAAATAGTTTTTCCTTTAAAATTATCAAGCAATTATAAAAAACCCTTCTCTCATGAATCTTCCATCTTTTGTTGTAGTCTCACTCTCTCTGGTCTTCTCTTTTTTAACAGGATGGATGTAAAATCAAATGGCCGATAATAACTAGGTGGCAGGTTCTGACCCGTCACACAAGTTTTTTTGAAATATGAATTGCCGCTCAAGAAGTATCCTCCCATCCTTCTCACTGTCTGTGTTAACGTATTCGTGGTTGTATATAAGTCAATTCAATTATATAAATAATGACATCCTTTTATATATATATACATTTTATATTTCGAAACATTACCACTGCTATTATATATTTCGAACTGAAGGAAATACAAGTTGATTCTAATTTTGCCTGACCTTCCGCGACCTCTCACTTGACTCCATTACAATCATAATATATAAAGCACGCAGCACGACGTACAGGGTATTACATATTATCTCGTGCTCCACCACTCTCTCCTAAGGTAATAATAATAAGTATAACATTGCAACGTTTATATAGCACAGTTTCTTAGTACGTATCCTCCTGCTCATCCTCCTCATCATATTAAGAGTAATTTTATGTAATGTAATGCAATTGAAAAAAGAGATCAATACACTTTTACATGTAGAACTTGTTTAGGTAGTAGTAGTTGTCGTACAGATTGTAATAATAAAATTCACCGTATTAGTAAATATTCATTTCCTTTAACCATTATTATTTTAGTAGTACCGTTCCTTCCTAATAATATTTTATATGTATAATAATATATTATAGATTAGATTAAGATGTCGGTAGTTGTCTCTTGTCGTGTGTGAGAGGGTGGGTGGTAAGGGTGGGCACTACTACGTTATTATATCCTACACTGTTGATGTTTGCACCTCATGTTCACATTGTATCATCATATAGCATTCACTCACGTCATCAAATCACATCTTCGTCTCTCCAACAATATTTTCTCTAAGAACAACAGCGGGCAGAAAGCACAAAAAAATTTGTGGGCATTTATATATCATTATCATGTAATAATAACTACATACAACAGTACAGTACACAGAGGGTACTGATAGTAGTAATATGAATACCTCTCCCTATATATATTTTATATAGTTACACATATTATTAATTAACCTATAATAATAGTCTTACTATATACGTTTATAGTACGCGTAGTAGGTATATTGTGTTGTAGGTATTATTTTGTATGCACGATGAATCCACTACTACCCAAGAATGTTGCTCACATTTGATTTGTATTGAAGTGTAGTTTGTTTTTTGGTTACAGTAATAGAAGTAGTAGTATGTATGTACGTATGTATGTATGTATAACAAGAAATATCTCTACAAAAACTTGCAAAAATTAAACGCTTTTTCTCCATATAGTAGTTCCCCAGCTAGTGGAATCTCTACGCTAAATTCTTCTTCTTCTGGCTAAATATTCCCCTTCTATAGTATAGTACTGCACTCAATATTGACTTATTTCCTTATAATTGTATGTATATAATCATATATGACTACCGTTATGTACTGTGCACGTATGTGTTTCGAATTGTGGCGCCTCGCTTCGCTACATAGTCTGCTAATATGAACAACATCCAATTCGAATTACGATTCGTCGCCGCCGCCTTCCCCTGATTTCAATTTAGGATTTTGTAAGTAATTTCCCTATTAGTGGCGGTTTGCTTTTGTCTTTCGCGGGTAAATAAAACTGAACAGATTGAACTATTATTGACCTTTGACACTTGGTCATAGTCTTGGTAATACGTAACTGTATATAGCAAACTTATTTTACATATGTAGTATTTTAATTAGCATCTATCTACGCTTCCTTTATAGGAGTACATAAAATGTACAAGTACAACGTTGAGTTTTGGTTTATAACTTCCCGCCTTCTTCTTCATTTTTAACATTATCTCTCTCTGTATATGTACACAACTACAATATTTATATTTAATTATAATAGTATTTCTATTTTTTTCTATTTATTTTCTAGAGATAGATAATTACTTTTATTATTCTTAGTTGACCTGACCTGTGTGTGTGTGTGTGTGTGTGACCTGTTCTGTCTACTTGGCCAGTCCTGCTCTCGTAATTAATAGTACACAGGAGTACAGATGCAGCAGTTACATGTACAATTATAGTAGTAACTATTTAGGTACTCTCATTTTAAGTGGTGATGGATGATGAATTCGTATGCGATCTTATACGTTTCATTTTCATAGAATTATCATTATTAAAGCTAATCGTGTTGTTGTTGTAGTTGTTGTTGTTGTAAGTGAGGACGTGACGTTGTTCCGCTCATCGTTTCTTTCATCAACTTCATCTTCTCGCAGGGACGGGGAAACAAAAAACAAGATGGGGTGGGTTGGCTTGTATTTTAGATGACAGTTCTTCTTCTTCATCTTCTTGTGTAGCAATTAACAAAATTATTGTAAATTCTTATCTTTGTAACAGAGCTGAATTGAGTAGGAAAGGAACGTAGAACATTTTACTCTCGAGAAGTAGTGATGCGGCGGCTTGAACCTACACAAATTGTAAGGAAACCGAATTTAAATTCTACGTTCAGCGGTCAAAATGGCTAAAACCGGTAAAATTGAGTAATTGGCTCGCAAGTTAATTTTTCTGATTTAACTTCCCCCCATTTTTGCCATCCGGTGGGAGGATATAAGGAGAACAGGTTAAAAAAAGGATAAAATTACCTCTGGCAAGCATCTAAGTAAATCACTCAGCCTATTGGGATGTGAAGGACAGGTCACTTCCAGGAACGTTCTGAGACACTTTACGTATCTCTCTTGAATGGCGCCCACCTCTGCCGCCTTCGTACCTGAGTGCCACGGACAGTGACACACAATTGCAACAGCATTAGAATTTCACACAAACATTTCTCGCTCCCGAATAATAATTCATGTAAAAATAAATTAGATATCCATCATTGTTCTGAATGACTAACCAGTGGGCTGGAGCATGGCGATGACCTTGAGAGACACGTACTCCTCGATGCGGATGCCGAGTCGGCGAAAGGCTCTGGTGAGGTGAGTGAGTCTCTCGACCATTTGTCCGACATCTTGTCTTAGCTGCTCCAGAGTGAGAGAGCGACCCATCATGGCCTGGAGACAGCGCTGGAGTACCTGCAGGTTCTCCATGGTCTCCTCTTCGGCGGACATGTTGGCGGGAGGGGCGGGCGTGTTCATCGCTTGCCACGCGGACGTCGTCAGCACGAGCAATTCGTGCCATTTATGGGTGAGGACGCGGGTGTGCACATCCACGGGCACTTCTTGGTAGAACGGCAGCCGCTTCGTCCACTGCACCAGCCGGTAAACTATCGAGTCGCCCATCTGGCACAGTTTGTCCGACAAGTCTCCACGGGCTTCTAGCAATTCTTCCCAATTCTACACACAAGCATAATAAAACCATGTTAAACCACTTTCTTATACAATTTATTATAAGTAATATAGCTTTATATAAATACACCGTAGCAGGCGCGTATCCAATATAAGGGCCCTGCCCCCAGATTTAAAAAAAAACAAAAAGATAGGGAAGGGGATGCTGGGGATAGCTAAATTAACAAAGGAACGATAGAGTGCCCCCAGGCCCCTACCAAATATGTTTTCTGGGTACGAGTCTGCACTATAGTTTATGTACTTTATATAGATCGTTCAACTAGAGGAAATGTGGGTCACGACGATTCAAGTTCCTCTTTAACATTATTCCTACTCCCTGCTGTGCTCCCTCGCACAGTTTTACATTATAATCCTATCTCTGGTATTAACTGTATTTTTTATCCGTAATATTGGTATAGGATTGTTCGTGAGTGGTTTGTGCATTTCGTGGAATTGTTTTCGGGTAGGACACGTGCGCAACAATATGTATAATGTGACGGGCAACAAGCAACAACAGTAGTTTGGTATGCGGCTTTGCCAGCTTTGGCGGATTTTATTTGCAGAAGAAAAAAACAGAACAACAGGTTGCGTATACATTATTACTTAAGTAAGTGGGAATAGAGAAAAGGGTACCCTTATACATATACATAATATAATGTGAAGTTTATCTCATTTCCGGGGTCTAGCAGTCAGTCTGCAGATAATTAGCCCGTTGGCTATCGGTCGGACTACTACAGATGTGCTAAGCATTCAATTCACAGGCGTCCTTCTCCGCTCATCATCTCACAATCAGAGACTAGCAAATAATATCGTCAAGAAAAAACAGGAAAAATCCCTACTGACAGCTAACAAATAAGTAAGTGGTAAGCCAAGAAGCCTCCCAACAATTTTCAGAATTTTCACGAGAAATTCGTTGGAAAATGTGGCCTTGACACAAATTGTAAATTGCAAATTACAAGAAGGGGGCCACCAGCAGAAATAAATTACAGGAGACGGGAATTATTGACTTGCTACATGTCTGCTGCTGCACCTCTAAATAGAAAATGACCGGTGGAGCCAAATATTTGACTACTGTCTTGTCTAGGCCACATGATGTGCTACACTTGTTGTACTGGACAATAAGGGAGGGGTGGAAATAATGGAAATGCAACAACAAAACAGCAATGAGAATTACAAACGGTAATAACAGGTTGAGGTTGGCACTCACAAGGACTCAGAGGCAATGCAGTCAAACCGCAACCCTTTTCCACCAGAAAAAACGGATAAGGATTCGTTCGAGTTCAAGTGTAAATGTAAAAATGCTGAATTGGACCAATCCACAAAAATTCCTTTGCTGATCAAGGATATTTCTATTTTTCTTATACTTGCTTGACCTGTATTCAGTGGCGTATCCACAGGGAAAGGGCCGGACGGCCCCCAGATAAAATATATATAATTCGTAAAAAGGTTTAGGGGCTAGTCTAGGCTAAATTAACATAGAAATGGTGGGGCTGAGCTCCACTAAATATTATTTCTAGATACGCCACTGCATTCTTGCATTTATAATTTTTATTTAGGTACGAACCTGAAGAGCAGCAATGTCATGGAAATTGTCGCACTGGACAAGGTGATTGATCATGGCAGCGGCCGTGTCGAATTGTAGACTCTGACGGAGTTGGGTCACCTCAGTCGCCCCCTGCAAAGCTGCCTTCAGGATGTTCCCGTTTTGTGGGGGCAAAGACGGTAACGTGGTCATCGGCGGAAGTTGAGACGACTGGCTGCTGTTGTGGTTGCCACCGCCTCCGTTAGAATTGTTACTATTGTTGCTATTACTGTTGTTGTTGTTGTTGCTGGTGTTGGTGAGAGACATAGCGTTATTGTTATTATTACTATTATTATTGTTGTTGGAGTTCTTGTCGGCTCCTTTGGCCCCGGCCCCACGGTTCCCCTTCTTGTGTTTCCGATATTTTACCTGAAAACCGCGAAATAAAATTAACTTAATTGCACTTTTAATTGTATTTTCAGTTAAAATTAATTAATTAGAAAAATGAAGTAGCAATAGAGAAGATAGAAGAAATGTTTGCTTACGGGAACTTTGTACAGGTTGTAAACAGCACCAGAATTTCTTCCACCAGGCATTCGGTCTTCTCTCACAGCTGCGAAAATAGCACAAACCATCATTTGAAATTAGAATGGAAAAAGGAGAGAACCCTTTAGACTTTTAGCAATTATTTATTTATGTACGTATGTATTATTATAATTTATGAGATGAGAGGAGGAGGGAGTGAGGGGGCCAGAGGATTCGGAGATTTGTAATTATAATAATAATGCTGATGATGTGATGGCCTCGGTAATCACCTTGTAGCACCATCCCTTGCTCGATGCACTTTTTAAAACGGCAGTACTGACATCGGTTTCGCTGAGCTTTGGTAATTTCGCAGGTACCATCTGCAACACAGGTGTACACACGACGATTTTGTACCGTCCTCTTGAAAAACCCCTTACATCTGTTCCCCATGAATACGAAGTACGCGAAAAACACAAAACAAAAAATTATTACATTTTTACGATTTATTTTTACGATTTCTCCTCTTCTGTACTTATGTTCTCTCTGTAAAATATCCACAACCAAGGGGCACGAGCTAGACGAGCTTCCTATTTCCGCTCACTCACTCATCAAATTTTATTTCTACCGCATTAAGTAAATACAATCCTTAAAAGTATAACCTTTGTTAAATTCCTCAACAATCAGAAATTCCAATATGCAACCAGTAGGATAAATAATGAGTAATACATTTTTGAAAGTGCCCGTCGTCTTAATCTCAACTCGCCTATTTTCCGTAAGACGAGTAGCAAAAGGGATTTAATTGATGGCAGAAAAGAAATTTTCGATGACAAGACAGGTCACGAAGAAGAGAGAATAAAACAAAGGATGATGCACTGGATAGACAAAGACAAGAGGAATGGAAAGTGAAAGTAAGTTCATTAGGGAGGTCGTGTCAGTGTCTACCGCTAGAGGGCAGATCCAATGTCTCCAACGGATAGGAAACCAACACGAATTTTTATAATGCATTTTCCTATCACATTTTAATTTAAACAGAACAAAGAAGAGGATTTATTTTAATATTAATTATTTTAATCGTCGTGAGCCTGTCCAATAACCTGCACAATAATTTCGGTATGATTTTTAGTACTAAATTAACGTTTACTAATATTTAAAAGAGAATTCAGCGACAGAGAAAGGAAGAACGTATTTGAACAGGTTTATAGAAGAAGAAATATGAGACTGTACCCTTCACACGTGATAATTCCATAGTGGAGTCCGGTGGCCCGATCTTCACAGATCATGCAGATCATGGGTTGTTCGTAGTCGTCGTCATCTGGTGTCAGCTGGTGGTGGTTTGTTTGGCCACCATTGTGATTTCCATGGCCATTGGTCAAATTGTGGCCGGCGCCGTTGGAATTGCTGGAATTGGTGGCTCCGGCCCCCGTCGTCAGGTTCAGAGCCTCGGATGCCCACAGCCGTTCCATGCTGAGAGACCCTTTGGTCAAGTGTTGGTGGTGGCCGCCACCGGGCGGGGACAGTCCGTTGATGCCATTACTGTTGTTATTATTACTGCTGGGGGGTGAGGGGTGTCCATAGCCATTGCTGTTGGAATTGGGCGAGCCGCCGTTGGGCAGGTGGCCATTGCTGAGACTGCCACTGCTGGTACTGCTGCCGCTGCTCATGGGGGCGCCGCCACCGTTGCCCAGCCCTACCAAGTCGACGGCAGAGTTGGGCAGTGGTTGGCCCGGTTGTGACCAGAGCATGGTGCGCACCCCTCCGGCCTCCCCCATAATCACAGTCGGTGTCCGGTTCAAGTTCACGTGGTGATGGTGACTGGATGGGCCCGTGGAAGAGTTCACCATGCCCAGACTGCCGCCCGCGACAATCGTCTGCCCACCACCACCGCCCGTCCCACTCGGAGAATGTAGCGATCCATTGATGATTGACCCGGAGGAACTGGAGTTGCTTGGTGACGAGTTCGGTGACCGGCTGTGATGTGACAGGGTGGGTGACTTGCGAGCCGGCCCATTGCCCACCATGTGCTGCTGTTGAAGGTGGCCGTTGTGATTGCTGTGCGGGTGAGAGTGCAGCTGATGGTGGGGGTGGTGGTGGTTGTGCAGGCCGCCAAGGGCGTTCAGATGCGAGGGGGGCTGCAAGTGGTTGTTGTTGTGATTGTTGTTGTTGTTGTTGTTGTGAGCACTGTTGGTGTGAGAATTCGAATTGAGGGAGGAGGATAGGCCGTTGGAGGCTAAATTCAGTGATGGGCCGCCGCCCGAGGACGTCCCTCCGGGACTCGTGACCGTTGGGGTAACTGCACCACCCGAAATGACTTCAGGACGGACACCATTGATGCGGTACATTGAATGGTGATGGAATGAGAGACTAGTTGACGTCACCACGGACAGTGGCGGGTCAGGCTTCTCCGTAAGATTGCGGATTTCCACGTGCACCAGCGGCGAAGGTACGTTCACGGAGCGTAGACTGTTGTCCGCGTCGCGCTCCCGGTTGCCGGCCGTCAGGCGCGCGTGCAACTGATTAGAATAGATGTGCTGGGGATGGATTTGATTCGATTGGTGGTTGGTGTTGTGGGCGGAGACCATCTGGTGGTGGGATTGCTGGTGGCCGCCGCCGCCGTGGCCCCCTGCCAGAGACTGGGGTGGGGAAGGGCCACGACTGCTGCTCCTACTGCTCGTCGAGCTGCCCCCGTCCTTGTGCTGCTTTGTGATGATGAGGGTGGAGGAGGAGTGGGAGCTGGCATTGGACCTGGGCGGGGACGGTGACGAAGAAATGCCCGCGGTGGACGCAGACCTGGACAGTAGGGGTCTTGGGGACAATTTCTCAGTCTCCTCGTCTTCATCCCCGTCGGGGGTGGCCATCACGATGTCCATGTCTTCGGCGGAAGGCTTCTCTGCCTTGATTCTGGGCAAGACCACGCCCTCATTATCGCTGCCGCTACTATCCCGCCCATGGCCATTACTGTTGTTCCCTTTGTGGCCGCCGCCGCCGTTCATCTCGTGCTGGTGGCCATTTTGACGTGGTTGGGGGCTCTTTTCGGGACTTTTTCTGTCGGGTGAGCCCCCGGCACCTCTCAACAATTTATTTGAGGGCGGGGGACTGGTGCCCTGGTCTTCGCCTGGCTCTGACTTCACCACGACACTCACGCTGACACTGTTTCCGTTGGTGTTCGTGTTCCCATTGCTGTTGCCATTGATGCGGGCCTGGTGGTTGGTCAGTTTGATGACCCCGTTGGATTTCAGGGGTTCGTAGCCGGTGTTCGTGGGGGAGGAGGAACTACTGGAGGAGGTACCCCCACCACCTTTCACCTCCTTCCGACTACTGGGCGACGACTCTGTTTTCATCGTCATGAAGAAGAACTGAGGTGGGAAGCTGTTGGGCTTGTTGTTTCCAGTTGGAGGCGGCGCCACGCCCAGCTCTTCCGGTGTTATGCAACTAAAGAGCAGGAAGAAAATATCGGTTAGCCACCTTAAGAACAGTGAATGAAGGGTGACGGACAGAGAAAGCCCAAGACACGCAACACACACACGAAACATAAAGAAATAGACGAAACAAGACAAAATATGGCAAACAATGGCAAATATGAAACGACGCGCTAAAAAAATTTTAAACTGTGAAAAAAGCAACACGTAACACAAAATGCAATTCGATAAATTTTCATGTGTCACAGATGGACTGCATAGCATTAAGATGCGAGAACATTTATAATTGTCAACGACATGCACAGCGGCGGAGAAATGTGCGCCAAAGGTATTGGTTACAATCAAACGAGGTTTTACAAGGTGATCTTATCTCTAGACGCAGCGATGATGAGCACCACGAATGCTTTGGGCTCTATAAAGTGACAACAGCAGCAGCAGCAAAAAACCGGAGAGAAAAAGAAAACAAAGTGGAACTGAAACCCTAGTACATGAAGTCACTTGGAGTGCCGCCGCCTTTTAACCAGGTAACCGTATGCCAGTGGCGTATCCAGTGGAAGGTACAGTCCCCCCCTCAGATTTAAAAAGTTAACGTAAAACGATAAGGAGAGAGCTAAGTTAACATAGAAAGGGTAGTGCTCAGCCCCGTTAAATATTCTTATAGATACGCCACTGCAGTACATTCGCAGTACTAGAACTGTCTGAGCTATTCGAAAGCAGAAACACAAAAGGCGTTATTTTTTTTTTAAAGTTTCCTTTAAGAAACCCTGAGAATATTTTAAAATCTTGCATTTTCGCCTTCAAATACACTGTCCACGATTTTTCCATTTCCCTGATAAAACATAACTTTAATAACGCCGAAAATGTAAAAAAGCACATTTTTGTGTTAAAGGTGACAATAAATGAATTTTGAGAATATATCCCCTCGACATTGAGGTCTAGTATATATAACCCCTCGAAGATATTTATTACAGCAGCTGACACTCTGTTTTCATTTTCTACCGTAGTAACTGCAACGATTTTTTATTTTTATGCATTTCTGAGAAGCAGAGGGTGATGGCTCATCGTTATACTTGAAACTGACAAGTGAGTGAGACACCAAGGAGTCAAGTTGTTACATAAGACGTGTCTTAGCCGTGTTTGTTGTTTTTAGTATTTGAACGGGATCTGTCGCAGTACACATATAATAATAGTGTGTTGTATTCGTAAGATAGTAGTTTGCATAGTATTATTTTGAGGAGTGGGCGTGGTTAAAGATAGACTATACTATTACTACTACTACGTACTATTTCTGCTTCCCTGTTTGTATATGCATATATTTAGCATGTACAAATCTACTGAAGAGAGTTTGTATCTGTTTGTAGAAGACAAAAGTGAAAAAGAAAGTTTCTGAATGTTCAGAGGACAGAAAGGGAAGTGTTTCTCGCACAGTGACGTGACAGTGTGTAAATAAGAGAGTTTTAGTTGAAGATGAGACAGTCATATAAAGACAAGCATAACGCATGTAACACATGCAAACTCCAGTCTTGTCCCATTTACATACACACACAGTTAACGCTAATAGGTACTAACTTTATGTAAGGGTTTGTTCACAAATGATGTAAAATTGCAAAAAAAATCTCTTGTACGAGTACATAAACAACGCTCAAAGATAAATTACTTCCAAATTTCTCACAAGAATTTTTATTAAACCGTGCCTGTAAATTAAATGAACCAATCATGCAAATTTCACGCTGTTTTGTGTTCTAGAGAATCGCATAGTTTTTGGTCAGCCCCTTGGTAAGTACGAAAAGGGAAATTGGTATAAAGAGAGTCTCACTGTGACAGAAAGAAGAAAGGAATATAAATACGCATATGTACTATAAATAGTTATAAGGAGAATGAGACGGAGAGCCAGAGAGAGAGAGAGATAAACAGATGTAAATAAATTTCGGTCAGTTAAATACACAAGTATAGAGATGAAAGCAAGAATGGCTTATAGGCTGGGACTTAATGGTGCGTCTCATGATGATAATCACCTGTGGGCACAGAATGAAAAGTCTAAAAGTAAGACAAGAGCATCGAGAAGCCGCCTGAATGGAATATCAATGAATCTGTCCACTTCTTGTGCACTCTTCTTGTTCGTATGACTATACACGCAAGTTACTTTTTATGCGAGAGAAACGTTTCAATGTAGTCAGTCAGAGATTTTTACGGAAGAAAGGGAAAAAAATTAAGAAGGGGGCCCTTGAAATAGAAATTCACTTGAAAATGAAGCAGAAGGCTAATAATAAACGTTTAGACTGGGAGAATAAATAAAAAGTGAACTGAGAAAAACCGGTCGGTCAGTCAGTCAGTTGGACACTTGAGGAGCAGCAGCAGAAGGGCCTATCAGCTACCTGTGCTGTCCAGTCACAGTATTATCCACGTAGAGCGTGCATAGCACACGACTGGCCCAAAAACAGACGGCTACCACAACAAACACTTTTTTCCCGGCAACTCACTCTCTATTTTGGTTGCAGCACACAGACAGATAAAATAATGATAATAATAATGGTGAAAATAGTGGCGAGTGCTAAGATGCTGCTGTTGTGGTGGTGCTCAGCCTTTGGCTACCCTTTACTATGTGTCTGTGTACCTGCCAGGAATACTTATTCATAATGCTTGTATGCAAAAAAAGGCTCACCAACTGTTTAAGTGGCCCGGCTGACCCTTAACCCTTGTATTTTATTTTATTTCTCTGCTCAATGTGCTAAAGATAGGAATTATTGATAAGATGAAGTTTATGAGAGAGAATTTGGCTGTGGGTGCTGGTGCGCGTATTCTTATCCACTTTTCTCTATTGATTAGATAAGAATTTATTTTATTGCATTCGAAAGATGAAGATCAGAGATTAAGGAGCGAATCTCTTGATGATGATCTGTGATTTGAATTGATTCTGCCTTCCGGATGTGTAGTGCATGAATGTGCGAGATAATCATTTCTAGCTTGTAGTGTCCAGTCTGGAGGATGGAACATTTTCCCAAAGTAAATACTGGTTAAAGTATTAGGAAGTAGTTAAGAGTTAAAGATCGAGAAAAAGTCCTCACACAATCAGACTACAAATAGTTGATTGTGAATTTTTATGTTTATTTGTAGCTCAGGCTTATGGTCACTTTAACTACAAGCACTCTCAATAATAAAGGATAAAATTTAATAGCTTTCGCTTTGAACATCGACTGCTGGTCTTACTTATTTTACTGCGGCTACCTGTAAAACTGTTTGGACAACTGGAAAAATTTTACATTTGATTAATGTTCATATTCAAAATCTATTTTAACCGTTTCTCGAAAGATGCTTCAAGAATTCTCTAATATCCCCGGTAAAAATCAATGAAAAGTGAATTTTACTCGAGAAATAAATAATTTTTCGTTTAAAAATCAATTTTTGTGGAGAAATTCGTATTCCTTCTAAATATCAACAACAACTGCCCTCCTCTCAACACATTTATGATTGACTTGGTGTTTGGCAATTTTTTTTCTGCATTCAACTTTTCTGTGCGAGCATAAGAAATGGCAATGACACCAAAATGTTCAAATTTTCTTAACACCTACTTGAAAAGTGCAAGCAACGACTATTTGCACTTGTAGTCAGTGACAGACATAAAAGTGTTCTCCCATTGTCAGTGAGTGGATTGAAAGACAATTATTATTTTCCTTAACTAAGGAGCAAAAAATCACTCGCTCGTTCGAAAAAACGAATACATTCACTTGACATTAAAATGAGACTTGTAAATAATTATTTTCGGTCTACAGAGGTGAAACCGCTCAAGACCACCGCAAAAAACCCAAAGACAAAATACTATTTAGCATATGGTATAAAATTGTGAATAATTACATTAGCTTTTTCCGTTGACCTACCACAAGGCAAGACACATTGCTGCTGTGCTACGAGCGCCACAAGCTCCTTGCACACAAAAATCTCAGTCAACGGAGCCGAACAGATTGAAAGTGTCATTTTTATCCACTTACTACGTAATATTAGATAATGCATTATATAGTGTCTCTCTCCCTATGTGTTTCCATACTAAATTCGCAAATTGGCAAAAAGAATGGCTGCTAAACCCACTGAAAAGCTGTAATCTCATCTCACGCCTATATCATTCCTATTCTTTTTATTCTCTCTCTAGTAAATCGCGACCCGTTCAACATCACGTCACATTATTGCATTCGCTCGAATCTCTGTCCATGCAATGAATGACTTGACTTTTTTCAATGAAATAGTTCATTCAGCTCTCAGTTCATGGCTTTTGCTGCAGTAAAGCAGTTCTCTCTGTATGCTACTTATGTATACTAGAGTAAAGAGTGTGCTGTGGTGAGGTGGGTGAGTCCTGCTGTCCTATATATCCCAACATCGCATCACATCACATACACACACACACACAGTGAACAAAACTGGGCCAGCCGAATCCAATTCAAATGATACGTACGTATAAGAGACATGATGACAACAACAACAAAACAGCACAGCAAATGCAACGCTCACAGAATCAAAAAACACAGAAAATAACGGATTTAAGTGACAACATCACAGAAGCCACATTTTTCTATACTAACAAATACTTTTTTACACAGCCAACAAACCAGAACATTTTAAATAACTCGCTTTTTTGCATTCTCTTTTTTTTGCAATACAAAAATAATACATATATGTACATAAAGCTGCTTTTTTGCAAAATAAAAATAATACACACAGTTTTTGCAAATTTTTGCACAAAAAATTAAAAAATCTTACCGATCTTTATCTTTGGGCGAGCCCTCACTCTGAATTTGAGCATCTGGAGACAGGGATGCTGTGGACTCTGAGGTACCGATGGACTCTCCGTCGGAGGAACACCGGGAGTCCACCTTCCGACGCTTCAGCTTTAGATCCTGGAACAGGCTCATCCCATTGTGCAGTACTCCTGGAAAAACAGAAACAAATCACACATTCAACACACTGGCCAAAAAATCTCAACTTTTTCTTCCACAAAGACCAACAAAAATCTCCCAACACATACATCCCCCCATCCCCGTTCATTTTTCCATCATCATTTTGCACATCCAGAAAAGAGATGAGCAAATTGCATTTTTTTTAAAATTTTATATTCAAAAAGCACCTTTCTTTAGCACGACCACAGCCATTGAAATAGATTTGTCGAGTAAGTCGCACTCTCTCTACAAGAATAACAAGAACAACAACACTAAAGTCTCCTCCTGTTTCTCTGTGTATTGTCTACCCGGGTACTCTCTATGCGCCCCCACACAGCGACAGACAACACACGCACGGACAGACCACCGAACAAACAGAACAAATCACGACAAAACAACAATTCCTTTTTCCCACAGTCAATTAGTACAATTCAGTCTTAAAGTAGATAAACAGTTCTTCTGCCGGGGACACTGCGCGATTCTTGTTCGTTTTTTTTGTGTATACAGTTTCTACTACAGAATTACGTAAGAGCAAAGTAGAAGAATCTCATCTCACCTCCATTCTCTATCTCAATCACATTCGATAACATTGAGACGACTCTCTGCGACTTTCTCTCATAAACACACACAGTCGTCGTTTCTTTTCCCCGGAGGGACTTCAGTCCCCTCACACTTTTCCTTCTTTACGTAATAGACAGGTTGCGCTTCAATTCCAATTTCCCCATTCGAAAAATAACTACACAATCCTCTGAGAAGGCACGGTGATGGTGTTCATTGTACAAAAACTCCGTTTACATGATTCTGAGTGGTGGGTGAGAGTGAGACTTGAGTTAGAAAAGAGTCTCACGTTGAAAACTGGATGCCCGTGTGCTGCTGTGAGATCCGTCTGACACCCACACACAGTCACACAATAAATCACAGTCAACAACTGTTGAATGAATGAACCTGATCCACCACTTCACATCCGATCCGATTCGCGAAAATAAAATTCGCACACTATATTAATACTATAGTAGGGTCAGTTTATTTTGTAATACAAATAGAGAGACTATATCCTGGTTGCTTCCCATTATTACACATAAACACCAGAATTCCTTCTCATACAATAATAAACAATCCCGATATTCATTTCCCACCGTGTCTCTGAATGAATGAACCGCTTTGAGTCACACTATCCACAATTTTTGGCAAATATAAAAATACTTTAAAATTTCGCCACAACACGACACACAAACAGACAGACACACACACGGACACAATGATGATCACTCTCCGCTCTCTCTCTCTCTCCGTGTGTGTATTTCCTTATTTATTTATTTCCTCGCTCCGAGAGAAAATAAATATATTTATAAATATTTATTATTATTATTATTACAATCGCCACTTCCACCACTTTATTTGCTCAGTGCTCTATTTATTATTTAATTCCTCTAGGATAAAAGGCACAGTCCAGTCAGTCCACCACTCAATGATCCTTACACACTGTCCATGTAGTATTTTCGTCTTGCACCACTACAACCACTACTAAAGGCCAAAGTGTTCACGTAACGCATTGTGTAGTCTACTAATAATAATAACGGGACAGACACAAGTACAGAGCGAATTTCATGTGGTGTGCTCGCCAGCTCGAGCAACAGTCTAATGGGATGGCTCGTCTATTCCAATGCACTCACTAACTCACTCACCACTACACACTACTAGCCTCCCTATAGTTTTACATTCGTGTTACGGTACTACTACAACTTACTACGACTATTCCTTTTACTTAGCACACACAGTGAAGCCTACGCCAACATTTTCATGCATAAAGCCCTTTCCGTTGTGCTCTACCGTCGTCCTGTGCACTTTCTGTATACACACGGACCACTAAAGCACTACAACTACTATGTTTATACAGATTATCAAACTTGTTACTTGTATGCAGTTATGTACTACGTGCTGTACTTTTAATAATAATCGTTACGTGGCACTCTGCGCTTTATTATGTGATTTCTTCGTTCTCTATAAGGTTTCCCTGTCTTTCTTCTTCTTCTCCCTACCTGTCTCTCTCTCTCTCTCTCTTGTGTATGTCTGTCGACCACATTTTATCATCGTCGTGTTACCTTTTCAATTTCTCTATTCCTTCCAATTCTGTATCAACGACTACTTCCTACTACTATCTACATGTGTCTCTCTGTCTCTCTCGCTAAAATGCAAAGCCAACCAACTCAACCACAACAACGTGTACACCTCTGCACAATACACAGACAGTGCTTGCAATTGTGTAAGTAGTAGAGAAGCAGTGAATAATAGACTGATTTCTAATTTTAACGACGTCTCTCTCATGTAACTGTATTAACACAATGATACGATATGAATGATGGGCAAAAACCAATGGAATTCCTAGTGCACACGAATAGATTGCTATAGTACGTAATAGGAGAAGAAGAAGAAGAAGAAGAAGAGGACGACGACGCGTCTTCTATTCTTCTATTCCCCATTCTTCGTGGTTTCCTCTCTCTTTAAGCATCTCACTCTCGTATATGGAGTACTAGCACTGATATATAGTACTAGGAAGTCGTCGACGAGTTACTTAATGAAAATAGAAATCGAAGGAAATCTTTTCTAGTATTTCTTTTTTCTCTCTCTCTCTTCTTCTTCATGCTCGTCGCTTTTTGTTGTTGTTGCTATTTTTATACGCTTATAGAAAAGTGCATTACATAAATTCCGTGTGTGCACTGTCTGACTATTATTAGAAATCCGATACTACTATGTGTTTCTACTAAAAGGGTCTGTAAAGTGGACACGAGTGCTAGATACATGATAAGCAGGAAATATGGAGCACCTGTGTCTCTCCTATCTTTTGAGTCGTGTGTCCCCCTCTCCATTCTGTATCCATATCTGAATGTGTTCCTGACACTTGAAGGGTGCACGAAGGGAACCAATATATGCATTAGATAGGCGCTAGAATCCAAGACAAGGGCATTTACAATGAAAAGGAACACGTTCCATCATCATTTCTCGTCGTCGCTCACACAACAAGACAGATTCACGTTACAGTGGCTGGCTACCTGTAAGCTTGCATGTAAATACATAGAATGCTTTTATATGTATTTATATAGGGAAGACAATGGGATTGAAATCGTATCTGTACGCTGGATCTTTTACATCTCTCAGCTGGCGTGCCTTGGCTGTGGCCTACTAACAATAAGTGACCGAGTGACTGATTGTGAGTGTGGAGCTGCTGCTGTACTTTTCCTTATTATGACCATTGCCTGTAATTTGTATGCTATTGTGTGCAAGCAGTGCCTTTAAGGCCTCCTTCTCTCTCCGCGAGTCCAGTTTCAAGTTAGTCCACTTCTCAAATTATAATTGACCTACTAATTCAGAACTAGTATGTATATAAGTATGTAAGTGTGTGTGTGTGTGTGTAGAATTGACCGTGGTCGGTGGGTCGGCTGCCTGGGCTGCCCTACAAAAAGTCCGGTCCAGTTACTCCTTTCTTCTGTGCTTACGTTTATAAATAGTGTGGCGGTGGAATTGATGCATCTGCAAGGTTGCTTTCTAATATACATGCACGGAGATAAAGAGATGTTATGGACAGGGCACCCGCCGTCCCTGTGTCTTCGCTTATCTCCGTCCTTAGCCTTTGAATTCTGGCAGAGTGAGTAGAGATACCCTTTTATTCAGATCAATGTTGCGGAGGCTGAGCTACTACTCCACTTTTCTATTCTATCCAGAGAGAGACTTAACTATTTCTGTATAAATAAATAAAGGTTAGGACCCGATAAAGTATTCACTCAGAAATCATCCCCCCTTTAATATGAAGAATTTTGACGATAGAATTCATATTACGGGGAGTGGATAGTTTTCCGAGTCAAATTCTCTGCTAACTATAGTGATTGAATGGAGAATCTGTCGGAGGGGGCGGGGACTTGATTCTCTCTCTCTCTTTAAGGTTAGTTCTACTTACTAAATATAGATAAAAGTAAGTAGCTCACTGTTTAATATTCAAGGGAGGACGAGTGACTTGACGAGATTCTCCATTATTTCCCTCAAGTATAAACTGTGTCCAAAATTAATCCCACCTACAAGCTACTTATAGATAAACACAGAAACTATAACCGTGTTTAGTATAGAGAGTTGAAGTGCAACTGCTGGACCTTGTATTCTCTATTGTATTATTATTATTGTGTACTAGGAAATGAGTTGACAGATGTGGAAAAGCATCTCTTCCTCCATATAAACAGCAGCACACTACATATGTACACTATACATATACGTGATTGCATACATGCACACACACATTGAAAAAAAAGAAAAAAATTCTTATGCAGCAGCTAATAATATCTTTACATGATAATTTCTCACTCCACTTCCAAAACAAGTGAAACGAAAGTAAGTGAACGATAGAGAGTTTATTTGCCGTGGTAGATCTTGGATCTTGACTTTTGTCTTGTCCCTTTGATTCGATTAGAGATTTCTTCTACTATTTACATGCAAGTTAAAAGTACGAACGAGCCAGCAATAAAATTCTCTTTATAAGTGCACAGATAAGAAAAAGTGGAAGAAAAGAAGGAAATATTATACATAATGTGAGATTATTACCACTACAATTATTATTACATCATTTGACTTGACTTGCAAGCTCAGTATACAAACAGACAGACACACAGCGTCTGTATAAAGGAAAGTCAAGTTTGAGAGTGCATTGCTCTGTACATACAAGCCTATGTGTTCCTATGGTTCATACATAATAATTCTATTTATCCTTTCATAACAAAATAAGTAGCCAGAATTTTTTTCCAAAGTAGTAATTTCAATTGTTGTATAATCGTATCGCAGTATATAGTGAGACATTGTGCATTTATGTCTCATGTGATTAGGATAATTTTTAAACTTCCTGCTTCTTGATTAGAATAATACATGAAAAAGGAATACTAATACTTGGTTGTGTTGTGTTAGAGTGTCATGTCGTGCCTGTAGCTCTTGGATGTCAAAGAGAGATCTGTGTGAGTGTACACCACTCGAGATTCGTGTTTAAAAGGCTGGCAACACTCATAAAAGCTGACTACGTAATAAAAAAAGGATATTTTCGCACAGTTGATTAAGTCAAGAGAGAGAGAGAAAGCGATCTTGACTCGACTTGACTAATGGCATTACTACATAGCACCACCTATACTATCTACCTATATAGAGAATTGTATTCTAGGCTGACAATGAGCACAGTACTTTGTGTAAGAGCCTGTGGATATAGAAAATCCAGTTCATTATGCAAAGAGTGAGTGGTGGTGGTAAGGAAACGAGAATAAATTATAATTTCATGTCTCCCTTCACTTCCCATCACGACAACGACAATATCTCTCCTTTTTCTCGCTCTACACTAGGAAAACCCACAGCATACAACAAAGACTAAATGGAAGTCATGGTTTGTCTTCTGTGACTACCAGACGAGAGCAACGTTTAAAATCGCTCGCGCCTCTCTTAAACGCACCTTTAAAAAAACGAATGTACAAAAATCTCCCTGTTCTATATATTGGCAGAATTGAAAAATTTGCACTTGGCTTCTTCCAACATTACACAGTGTCTAATTGTATTTTTGCAATTTATTATGGAGATAGACGACTTCCCTCTATCTATTTTAGCATTGCATTCATTTGGTTGTCATCTCTCTCTCTCTCTGTTCTCATGAAAGAAATTGCCTTTGTGTGTCGTGCTATAAATGCACTATTGGCTGTTGTGTTTGCGTTTTGTCTTCCTGGTTTTCCCTTTTTCGAGTGGTGGATGAAAAGTCAGTGAGCCATCGGGTTCGTTCACACTCACTCATTCACTCATATATAATATCCTTCACATAATACACTACTAACCCACAGAAGAGAATTGTTGTTAGTCGTCGTGTGAGAGAGTTCATTCAACTTCCACATCGAGAGAACATCGCGCATAGCGAATCATTACAATGGATTACGTACGGTCTTTGATTATGTGAGATGATTACCTCTTCGCTTACCTGTGTACACATTATTATTATTATGCTGTGCTATTACACCTGAACTGAGTCACTAGTCTGTCCTGTCCTGTGGCTATACACTCTACACTCTGCTATAAGCAGATGTGGTGGTGGTGGTTCAGTGGAGTGCACTACTCCCAAGAAAAAGAAAGTTGTTGGCTCTCTGTGTTGTCTAATGTGTGTGTGTGTATGTATGTGAGGAATTCAACTTTCAACGTGTACCAGCTCATTTCCATCGTATTTGCCTTTTGTGTCTGTCTTTTTTTTGTTCCATTATCTTTTTCGCTCTGTGTGAATGTTAAAATGCTGTTCTCATGCTAAAATGGCCATAAAAACCTATATACTGCCAAAACACATATTCACACCATGCATTTTTCTAGTATATAGCTTCGAGCTGTATTGTGTGTACTGATTGTAACCATTACATGACGTCCTTTTCCTTCTCTCTACTGCTCTTTTCGTTTTCCTCCTCGTCGACTTGACTTTTTAGAAAGACAAGTACTCACTGCTGTTATTTATTGGCAATTCCCACAGGTACATATCTTTCTAAAGATTCTATAATATATTGCAAGACAATAAGACTGACATGACATCACGATAAGATCTCTCTCTGTCTCTATGTCCTGTGTAACCAATGACTTTTCATTTCTTCCTTTGCCACAGAGAGAGAATATTATTATTCTTATTATTATGACACTACTTGACTTATGACTTGGCTGAATGCAAAAGGTCAATTTCAAATTGGCCAATAACTCGTCCTGTCTTCTCTCTAACTCCTATTAAGATTTGCATACAAAATCACATCACATAAAGATACAGTGAATAGTATTATGGTAATGTTAGTAGCGGCGACTGCGGCAACAACTCTTAAATAATTAAATGGCCAAAACAAGAATATCCGGATGTGCAACAAAGGCTCGTCACACGGCCAATTATTTGTTGTTTTGGCAAAAGCTATAAGAATTCTTTGTACAGCGTAATCTTTAATGTTATAACATTTAGACATTCAATTAAATAATTAACACTGCATAGCTACTTACTGCTACACATCTTCACATTATTATTATTAAATAAGAGAAGACAGAGAGACATCGTCTAAATTTATTCAAACAAACAATGCGAGCAATTAAAAGCACAATTAAATGTTAACAATATTAGCTACTAAAAGACAAACATTCATTCATTGTAGAGTACAGTGCACTGTGAGTGAGTGCACAATTAAATTACCACTACGCAATAGAATGTAAATAAATAAATACAGAGCTGTAACAGAGTGGAAATAGCAGGGAGGAGCAGTCAATGGCCGAGAATAACATTGAAAGAAAAGTGAATCTTTTCCTCATCCTTAATTTACAACTGGATATTAGCACAGAGAACAGAAAGAGAGCGAGAGAGCATTTTACAGAGAAATATTTGCAAACAGAGGCGAAACGTTTAGCCAGAGGACAATACTCCCAATTGCTCACACACAATGAATATCTCTTGAATATCTTGCAATGCACTCAGCAAGCACCGCACTAGAACAACAAGAAGCAGAGTGAACTCCCGGATATGAATATTTCTGTGTCGGTCGTAAAACAAGAAAAGCATGCACACAACACACACACACACAGGCAAGCAGTACCTACAATCTACCTAAAAACATTTTGAGGCAATCCTTATAGTAGTTGCATATCAAAGTGTAATAAAATAAATTCCCTTCATGCCTTCATAATAGCGAATAATTAAAGTTCACTCACACTTACATGTATTTCGAGCCGTGTTGGGGGAGGGGTAATGGAGAATCTCATAGTGTACAGGTTTGCGCATTATTTAGTCTTTCAATAGCATAGTACAGCAAAACAAAGAGTTCACGACGACGTACTCTACAAAAAGTGTAATCTAATGAATAGCTAATTAATCAGCAGCTATGCAATGGAAGCGTGTGTTGAGGCTATTGCCCTTATACTTTATTCTCGTGCAGTTTACGGAAGTTCTCTCTGTCTCTCTACCTATCAAAGCTAAAAAGTTTTTGCAATCTTGATTATCTGCTCTCATACAGACTCGCACTTGGAGTGAGCGAGTGAGTGAGTGAGAGAGAGAGCATAGATCGTTTATTATAAGATTACCTGGTACTATATGCTGCACCTGTACTGAATTGTTCAGTAATGCGAGACTTGAGACTTTAAATGCCTAGGTGCTTGTAAATTTTCATACTACTTCCTGTATGTTAATTGTCACGAGGTGGTGGAGCTGGGATACAGCTTATTAATATATTTACTTCATATTCCCTATGGGTTAGTAGTATAGCTCCTCCCCTCATACATAAAAAAAATGTGATTTTTTTCTCCGTTGACTGTTGACCGCAACATTTTCGAACTACAATGTGTTCACAATTTAATATACAGGTAGTGGTAGTTAAAGTGCGTTCACTTTTCACAGAATTTTTGACATTGCACGTTACATTGTTAAAGCATGACTGCCTGTATGTGCATATTATGATTATATGGCAGTGAGCAGCAGGAAATGCTCGACTGATTTGATTTGCTGCTGCGATTTCATATGTGGGTTCATAATACTACTTACCCAGTGACTTACTACCTATACCTGTGTACCTACTATGCACATGTATTGCTGTTCTCTGTGTCATTGGACTGTACGTATACGTGTATGTATAATAATAAGTGAGCGTTCCACTCGTTGAACACATTGAGATTAATTGCAATTAATTTTTCCAACACACAGATACAATGGTCATTGACTCCTGTGGGCTCTATGATATTATGTTTGTGTTATCTGTACGGTTATCGCACAGCTTATCGCCAACACTTATCTTTACAATATACTATAATGCTACACAGTGTTATTATCATATGCCTTGGCCAAGTGGACGAAAATTTGTAATAATAATAATAATAATTGTAGTAAATGTACGTAGAGTGATAGAAAAACATTTCCTGTAGTCGAATCTCTGTGTGTGTGTGTAGAGTCAATGTCTATGTACTTTATTATTTATGACTTTCATTATGGTTCATATGATAATGCCAGTAGAAGCAGTTGAAGTACTTGTACACATATTCTGATCACTTACATTACCTGCTCAATAAAATGCAAAAAATCAGCACATACTTTGAATTGGCCACCAACAGCACGTAAAATTGCAAATGTGACTGTGACTCTTGGGACTTTGATTTTCATTTTATTTCCTCTCGTCGTCGTGTGAATAACCTCTATTATCTACCAGCTCACTTTTGCTGCTGCTGCTGTATTTATCATGTGCAAATCTGTGTACTACCTATGTACACGGCTGTTAGTGGCACAGAAGACGAGATTACATGCCTACGTTTTTCTGATAGTTTGCAAAATATTTGAAATAATACGAACCGTTTGTTAGTAAATGCAAATATTTCAACGATTTTGCACAGTATTTGCATTCCCCTGATAGAGAGAGATCGATTTATATACGGGTAGGTTGCTATTTGATTTATTATTATTAGATAAAATGCGAAATGATAACATGAATGACAATTTGTGTGTGCAAATATCGCCAATATCTATCTACCAATTCAAATAGAGGTAAATTAGATATAGAGATAGATGACATGACAGAGCGTGGAATGAAGAACGCGTGTCCTGTCTGTGTCCCACATAAAATGAATGTCTGCCCACCGCAACAACAATGGAAATTCGACCGAAATGCTCGTTGGCAATTTCCAGGAGTGGGACTGCTTCCTGTGTTTGCACCCCCTCACCCCTCCCCCTGTCCTGTCTTAAAGTATTTGTACATATTGGCATATTGCATTGATATTTGAGCTCGTTTTGAGGAAAAGAGACCTAATAGACCACAGTCAGGGCTACATTCTAAAAAAAGTAAGTATAAGTACGTGGAATTTTAACATGGGTGACAGACAAAGCCAATATTTATATTGTGTACATATTGGAAAAGAGGCGAACCTGAAAACCAAATGTGAAATGACATCCGTTCTCTTTTAGCCTTTACATTGATTTCTCCTTCTCTCTATTCTCTGTCTCCGTGTCTCTCGTGTGTTCCTGATTACTGTATATACCAGTGCACAGGCTTCTCTCTCTATGAAACAAAGTTCAATTCTATTCTCGTCTCATTGCACTACATTATATTACATTGTAAGAGAGTACAGTTATGTGTCGTTAGGTCAGGTCGCCCTGTAAACGTAAATTCCACTACGACTAATTCCATAGTGTGAATTGGCCTCAAAATTTCTACAGAACTGATCTTTCCTTTTATTGTGTATAAAGTGTATCCTATACTGTTATAGTGGGGCTGGCCTTAAATTTCCTCCCTATATGCATAATGATTTGAGTATAAAAATAGACGCAGTGCTGTATGCACTCTGTGTACTTGTAAATAGTTGTTCCGATATTGAAATGAGAATCGAATTATTTCACTAATGCTGCTTCTGCTGCTGCAAGTACATATTTACGTAAACCGTGGGGAGTCTCTGTATAACGGTATTTTGTTCCATGTAGAGTGCATGAAGCTCTCTTATCGCTGTGCTAATGCACATATTATAATTCTATAATGGTACGGCTCTTATTTTTATGTATTTATGTGTAGAATAACCGGTGCTCAATAAATATATCACATTATATATGTAGTCATTCTGTTTGTGTAATGATGTTTACATTTAGTCATAACTGTGCTTCAATGTGTGCATACAACACACAGACAGAAACAGGACATGATATTTTTATTTTTATTTACATCTCTCAAAGTGTCTATAGATTCTTTCATTGTATATCACTATGGTGTACGGTTCGTATAATTATATAGGCGACTATGAGATAGATACTACTCTTTAGTAGGCACATAGGGAAGTGTGCCACTTATGATTATGTCACTAAATGCACACTGCCCCTAGTTCGCGTATATTATATGTGACAAGGAGAAAAAGTTTTTCCACAGACTGACGAAAAAGCAACCTAGGACAATGTACTGTGTATTAGGGACATTGTATAATATAATAGAGTCTGCGACTGTTTCCTACTGAAAGATATCTCATATACTAGTCAGCAGTTTCAGAGATTTTACTCTTGCTTGTGTGTACACAAAGGCTGAATGAAAGCGAATTGGTACACTGGTATCTGGATTGCAGATCAGCGGCGGCTTCTGTGTGTCGGATATGCGTATATACATAGTAAGGATTGTTGTGTGGATAAGACAACGTGTTATTACGTAATCGAATCTATTGCTGTACAGGGAATTCATGGAAAACTTTTTCCTATATTTGGGACAATTCTTACGATAAAATTGCCATTTTGACACCGCGAATTTGAATCGTACTTTTAAAATACTGCAGTGTTAAATTGTATGGAATTTAAAGTAAGGAATTATTTTCATTTTAGCATTTGAGTAGAGATTGGGAGTGAGTCAAGCAGAACTTAAGGTATTAAAAGGAATAGAATTGACACTCCTCCATGTAATTCTTCCATTGCACAGAGAAAAAAGCTCCTACGTACACCATTACTACTAATTGTAAATGTGTACACACACACAGTCTGCAGAGCTGTCCATGTCCATAGACAATCTGGTATTACTGTGTAGTATGTGTATGAGCAGTAGCAAAGCTACCTGATGAAATATTCGTAACAGTGTGAAATCTGCCATTAAGCTTCGATTGTGA